>OZ025276.1:10278004-10484504 GCA_964019165.1 Mastigias papua
ACAATGTTCTATATTAAAGTATAGAAGAGTGATATTAAGAGGGGTATTAAGAGGGGTATTTGAGAACTATATTAACACGTAACTAACGAACGATGGGGTAAATGATACACGAGGAACTGCGGAAATTGGATTCTACGAATCGAATTACGTAAGATAACCCAGAAAACGTCTCCTCCAGTTGAAAAAGACGTCAACAGAAGTGTCGCTGTGAATTTCACACATCATCAAAAATCTTTTCTACTGAAACACTTGATCACCGTGATCACGATGGAAAAGCAAAAGCGACACATTCTGCATCATTTTACGTAAAGACCCTCACTATTCCCAGAGACGCTACTTCATGAAAGGGACCAGTATTGGATATGGTCGTTTATTTCTCTAGCTATCAACTAGTAATTCAAGGGTAAACCAAGTTGCCAAGGAAATAGAGGGGCCGCAAGGGACATAAGCAGGGTGGACCTTGGGTGCAATCGGAACCCGGCATCCCTTGCTAGTCAGTGCGTGGTATAACTGTCTGATGACGCAATCAAAACTGATAACAACCAGCTACAAATCACTTGGTAATAACATTACAAACATGGTTGCGTGACAACCTAATAAGTCTTTTATAGGAGCAGTTCGTATTGCTCTCTCGACTCTTTTCGCATTGCCCCAAAGATCCAGAAAAAAGATTAAAAAGGAAAGCCTAGATTTTCTTTAATTGGTCACACACACCATCCTTGAAGAAAATTCAAAATAACCTAAATGGATCATCTAGTTTTCACTGCGTAATGCTATTTTACAGTTTTCGAATAGAATTGAAAGCAAAAAAGTAACTTGCACTTAAAAAAATAACGAACAAAATAACTTAACTACCAAGTAAGCAATAAGTGCCCCAGATACCTAAGAGGTTCTTGAAACAGATAACAGCTCAAACTACTGTATTTTCTCCAAGAAACGCCCATAACGTTTATGAAATTTCATAGATTTAATATGGAATCTATTGGAGAGGGGAGTCTGAAAGAGGTGGGGCTTATCTATAGACTCCAATAATTGTATTGATCCTTCAGGCTTCTTGTATGTAATTGTCCCCAGTCTTCTACTATTACATACGTACTCAAAGAGCTAGTAATCCAAAGGTACTGAGAGTTTATTACGCAGTTTGGCCAACCTCTACGTATTTCAACAACTCTCGTCTTATGGGTCTGCAGACAATAAGAACAGAAATAAAAATGATTTCAAAACTTCAAAAAACGTTAGCCTCAACACAAATACAAGCTACAAACGATTTGAATAACGGAAGATACTAATCGACTTAACTGTTCTGTCAACTTTGACGATATTGAGTTTAGTTTTTAATGTAGTATAAAGCTATATCTTTTAATGCTAGCCATGAGTATCTTATGTTTTCGTCACAGTGTAATTCAGTACAGTCACAATACTCAACGATAGGACAAAGATTTTCGCAATATTCAACAAATGGGTCCTTAACTTTGTTGAAAATCCTACAAAAGATAGGTAACGGAAGAATACTAATTTCTAGGAGTGAAAAGTGCTCTAATAGCTCCCACATCAATAGTGGAATTATTCAAAATCTGAGGATGATAGCTAGTGAACAAGTTGCTTCAGTTCTAAGAGTTAGTTTTATCCTGTCCCTCACTTTCGTGGGACTTTTTGGCGTAGCTAGGGAACCCACCAATCACAAGTCATTTGGGATGACCGATGAATTATGATCTTTGAAAAACTGGTCTAAGAATGTAAAGAGTTCTTGGATTACCTACTGATCATTGGTGTGCGACAAACAGAATTATACTTTGATAAAATGGCCATTTGTTGTTAAAATTTCGCCTTCTCAGTTAATATAAGTGTCGCTTTTACTTCCTAGTTCCTAACTGTTTTCACTGCTTATTAACTAGTGGAGAGTATGACTATGTACAAATATTGTTTATCAAATACTACATAACAGCTAACAAGCATTCCTACTTTGATAATGCTCATTAAGTTTAACCACAAGGCCAAAATACTTTCAAACGAATTGATTACTACATTTCATACCCTTGTGACCTCTCCAAACCAATGCTGATATAAAACCTTCCAAATGAACCTGTTTAAAGGGCTATCCAACTCTAGGTACCATACCCCACTATCATTCCCATATCATTTCATACCCAGCAAACGTAACCTATATATTTCCTGCAATGCCTGCTAGAACACAAATGGCTCCTTTCTCAATAAAATTAAAATAATATCTTAGGTGCTATCAACATAAGCCTATTACAATATCTCTAACAATACATATATATATATATATATATATATATATATATATATATATATATATATATATATATATATATATATATATATATATATATATATATATATATATATATATATATATATATTTTATATACATATTTATATATAATAATGATAAAAAACTATATCTAAAATCGTGGATAAAGTAAGCGAAGGTACTGTTGTAAGGAGATGATATGTTAAATGGAATAAATTTAAGAAATTTATTTTACTTCTATAAAACATGAACGTGGCAGATTCTACCATAAATAACGGAATCACCACAAAACAACCTACTTCTGTCCATACAATGAAGACAGCCGATCCAACACATCATTAAATTAATATTTAAAAAGTTCTAACGACGGGCTGGAAAATGACACTAAGCCACGAAATTGAAGATATATGCATGGTTAGCAGTTCACTAGATAAAACGTAGTAAGCTATGTGGGATGCAGTGGCCTCTCTGCTTGAGTTGAACAAACTCATCGGTGAATCGAAAAATTCGCTCTCGTGGCCTATCCAAAACAATAATATTGAAAAATGACGCGAGGGAAGTGAGAATAAGGTCTAGGAGGAAATTTCTTGGGCTATAAAAGAACTTCGTCCAGGATAGACACTCCAAGAAGTTCTTGCTATTCAACTCTATGGAAATATTTTCTGGTCTAAAAATTATTATACACCAGGGCCTTTCAAATCAAATAACAGAGCAGAAAAATAAAATACGTGATAGAAGTAAAATGTTCCTATTTTCTACAGGTGTGCTATATTGTATGAATTCCTCCTATCAATAAATCGTTACCGGAAATCCATTTTGGTGATGTCAGGGACCTAGAAATATAGACCATTTCTGGCTGTTCTGTGGTAAAATCTTCCTGCCATGCTAACCACAAATTTCCAAAATCAAGTGTATTTCTGGTACAGCAGTATCCAAAGGCATTTCGTCAAAGAGATACTGAATACCTTTTGGAATTGCTGTAAAACCCTGGGTCAGTCTTTCTAGCATGTATCCCTTAATCTGTTCCAAAATATTTCCGCCCGAACTGTGTAGGGACATCTTCGTACACTTCAGTGGTTAGCAGTATCAGTTGCCTGTATTTCCCTAGAACGGTTGCAACGCCTGGAAAAGAAATTATGTTTCACTTAACTTAGGGTATCCAAAGTACTAAAAGAAGCCAGGAGAAGGAGCAAATGAAGGAATTAACAGCAGAAAAACCAACCATGCAATCAATTAAGCAAGCGAATAACGATTGCGTGGAAGTATTGACGATAAAATCACAAATACAGCCAGTCAATCAATCAATCAATCAATCAATCAACCAGTCAACCAAGTAATCAATCAATCAATTAATCAGCCACTCACTCACTCGCTCAATCAATCAAACAATCAATCAATCAAACAATCAATCAATCAAACAATCAATCAACAAATTAATCAATCAACAAATCAATCAACTAGTAATACAACCAATCCGGCCTGCCAATCATTCAATCGACTGACCAATCAACTACTCTTAGGTCTAAATAAACGGGGAGATCAGAAATATTTCTGAAACCGTATAAACAGGGGGGGAGGCAGAAACATTTGTAAAATCTAATGGCAATTTAACTGTCTATTGCGCTTTTGACAAACATCAAAAGACACATTCAATCGAAAGAAATTTTATCACATAGTGAATGAAGAAATTTCTCTTCTTAAGGAAAAACTTTCAAACCATTTTTCATTTCTCGACATCTAAATAAACGAGGGTCCTAATAAGCTCCGGGGGGTCTGAAAAATATGAAAAATTAATAAGTTTCCCCCCATTTAATAGGGACCTAAGAATACTCAGCCAATCGATCAACCAATGAACAAAAATCATAAAAATCTACAATATAATCAACAAACTGTACCATTATATGTTGCAAACAGTGTGAGAATGATTATATTTTCCTCTTCAACTCCTGAGTCAATTAGGACATCGACAGCTGTTGAAACCGTATATCCACTATCTAAAAGAAAAAAAAATTCCGTATCACTTTCACGGTAACCACCTACCAAAAACAAAAAAAGACGTGCATGAATTTCCAAGAACACTATACCATTAGGTAAGCTCTCTAAAACTAAAGTCTGCTTTTTAACTGCGGAGATATGTGGAGGGGAATTGACAGAATAGAACCCAACACATATCTCACAACCCAATAAACTCAAAATCTTGCTTGCACCTTACTCAACCTATATTCATTACGGAATGCCAAAGGCCAAATAAAATACTCCTCAAGGGCGTAGGACAGAGGCTACTATAAGAGTTGGACAAAATTATATAAATCCATCACTATGCAAGGACTCTTTAATGTGTACGAGCACGCTGGTGTGTTCGCATACACTTGCTGCTATCTACATATGCCATTGCAACAACATTTAGCGAAGCGGAGAATGCAGTAAAGATAAGTCTGCAAGTTATCTGCATCAAAACACCTTTACTGAGCCATGCACTACGCATTGCCACGAGAACTATGAAATGTAGCAAACAAAGTCCCATGGAAAGCAATCATCGTTGTACTACTCGATTTCCAGTTGAAAATTAAGTTCTAATATTTTTCAATGATGTTTCTCGTTAGCATCAAACAGTTACCGGGTAACAATTATGAAAATTACTAGAGCAACTTACTAAGTAAAGGATACATCAAAAAAACTCGTCTTTGATGAATGTCCGGCGGAAATCGTGCATAACAAACCTAAAATAAAACAAACATTTAGATCTGCGTACCATATACCAAGTTCTTCTATTGGAATTCTAATTCCCCACTTATAAGAGGCAAAGGTCTAACTCTTCACAAGAGTGAAATGATGACTTTTATTTTGACTCTCTACATTATCAACAACTAATTTTACAATTTTAAGTCGAAGTTTTAAGAGTGTCCTAATCAATTCACTGGTGCTATATAAAAATGACTCACTGTAGGCTTGCTAGTTTCCTCTTCAGATTTTATTAAAACTTTCCCAATTCTTATGGATCTGCAACACTCTCTCAGTCCCTTTTCCATGGCTTCACCTATCACAATTAAATGAAAAATTCATTATGAAGCACACCATGTTAAACTAATCATGAACCACAAAATGATACGACCTCAGCAAATAGATTGCATTATAATTTGTTCACTCTAATTTACTCCTAAATATATCAAATGGAGCTTCCACTATGTCCCACCAATCTGAAAGCCCCTAGTAGCACGTCACATAACAAGTAAGAAAACGAAATGTTAAATCAAGTATGAGATTGTTGTTCATAACACACGGATAGTCAACCGAAGCAAGTTCATGTGGGTTTGCAAATATATCCCGGCTCATACTTGTTGTAATTCGTGTAAGAATCTGGGAAATCGGAGACATGATCGTTTCAAATAGACCTCGCTTACATTTGAAGGTAATGATTGATTACAAATCCGATGTACAGACCATTTCAAATTTCATTTCATTTTCGAATTCTTTATGGAGGGGAGCCCTTCAGCAGAAATGCTAGTTTTCAAGTGTCCCTCCGTCTAAAAATACAATACAGCCATGCTACTACTGCATCTACTCTTCCAGTAATTTGTGACTAAGTGAAAAAACAATGAAACCATAGAATCAACCATATAATAGGTTACTTAGATATTACTGGGTCCTGTTCAAAGATGGTTTGAGAGCTATTCACAATTTCCAGCAATGATTCCAGATGGATTAGAGAGCGTGCAAGCTGGGAAACGGAGAACCAATTTGTTGCTAAACAACAATATCACTTGACTTCTCAACAATAATAAATAGCTGTAACAACACTCAGGGGGGAGCAATTATTTGGTAGGTACTCAAGAGCACATGCACAGGTGTGATGTGCACTGCCATTCTAATATTTATGGCCTATGCAGGTTGTATATTCTACTATCTTAAAGTCGGCAAGGCTTCTACTCTTCAGTGTACAGATGCAAGGAAAGAACAAATAAAATACCTCTTATTCTAAAGCTTGATACAGCATGGCACTTCCATCAACATTTTACATTCATCATCTGTGCTATTCACATGCTTTGATTTCTATTCCTTGTTTGTTAATTCATTTTTTGGCTTTTTACTCTCTTTATTGGGGGGGGGGGGTTTCTCTCTAAATTAGATAACCTATTCAGAGAGCTCCTCCTTAATAAATCAATCTCAAATAAACTGACCTAATATAACTATTACTTGGCAGTATACTGCATGTTTTGTATTGTATTATATTGTATGTGATGTATTTATGGTTGATTGATAATTGATTGACACTGAAATGTCAAATCTCTATGTTGCTCCCATCAGGACATTCTCAAACAAGAATTTTTAACCTTGATTCGTGATCCCACAAGAACCTTCTCACAGAATGAATAAATACCCAAAACTCTACACATCTGTGAATGTGAGTAGGGAATGAACCATGAGCCAAACAATTGCAAAAAAATTAATACAAAAAAGTAGCTTTCATGGGGAGAAGACTGGAAGTGTAAAAGGCTTACAATCAATGACAACATAGGAATTTCAACAAATGCTTTCTTCTACAGAAAATCAGATTTAGGATTAAAGTGTCATTTTGCTTGATACAAGTAACTGCGCAAAATGGAAAATCAGTTTCCACATACCACTTCTGACAATGCTAACACCACAAATTCCTCTTCGGAACTTTAACCCTTTGTAACTTGCACCTGTGTGAAAAACAAATTTTCTTTGAACACATCATCTACTACATGGCTAGTTTTTCACCTGATTGCTAAACAGTTTCCCAAAATCCATTCAATCAGAATCTCCCCTAAATCTCTTGTCAAATATGGAATTACAAAGGAAAGACTGGGCCACTGTTTCAAAACTACTTAAGTTGTGATGGAAAATTTGGTGGATAGCAGTGTGGCCCTAGAATAAGCTGTCTATCAGAAAGCATTACTCACATGTTTTTCTAGAGTATTCTATATGATTTTTCAATAAATTTTGCTCTGAATATAAACTGTGCATCAGACAAAAATCTTAATAAAATTAGCTGTGATATCAATTGGCATATATGAGCACACACTAGAAGACTCAGTGGGGGGGGCAAGAGGCAGACTTTACCATGTCCTTTTGAGCTTATATACGATCACCCCCACATTTCCCCACCCCCAGTGCTCTGCCGCTGTATATTAGAACCAAAACATACAAAACGTATGGCTTCAATACAGTGGCCTACCTGTAGGAGTAGTAACAGAACATTCATCAAAGGGAAGCTGATTTAATCCTTCTTCAACAACCAGTCTTATCTGAAAATTAATACACAATGACAATTTTATTAGGTTGTCAATTCTAACAGGTCAGGTGTGAGACTCGCAGATTTTGACTTTCTACTGTGTGGGGGTTTTAAGAAGAATAAAATATAATGACAGCCTTCCTTTCATGAGAAATCACTAGCTGGTGATGCCAACTAAACAAAAAATATCCTTATGGAATGCAGGCCTTTCCCGGAGACGCGGGCTATAGCCCGCGCCCGCGCAAATCACGCGCAAAATGAATTTGCGAGGGCTTTTTTCCGCCCACGCAGTAACGTTCTCATTTAATCGCGCAGCTTAGCTTCCCGATGTTTGAACTACCTGCCATTAAATATCAGGGTGTTAGTAAGTAACGTCTATGTGTTTATAACGTGGCGTTATAAATAGGATATTTCTCTTTCCTTATATAGCACATGTTAACAACTTTTGTACTACCCTCTAAAACTTTCCATGGAATACGAAATGTTTTCGTACGAAAGGAACAGCCCATAGCATGATTACCATAGTAATGCAAACTTTTAAGGTAGTAGTACACACAAAAATGCCTTCCTAAGGTGAATAGTGTCTAAAGAATTGGCAAGGTAGTGTATTTTTGCCTTTCAAATACTCAAATGTAAAAACTAATCAACAGTCTGCAAGGGCTAAATAGCCCACGCAGCCAAATGGGCAAGGGCTTTTTATAGCCCTCCTGGTATTTTTTCCCGGAGAGGCCTGGGAATGGATGCCATAAAATATTTTGCATGCTGCACAAATATTTGAATTCTATTATTGCGCACTATGAAAGCCAAAATACCAAAGGGTTTTGCTCTTGAATGGTCACAATTAATGTCAGATGTTTTCAACTGTTGCCTACTTTCTTATAATTAATAGACTAATCAACAGGACATAACTCTTTCTGATATTGAGTTAATATTCAATATTGTAAATTAGCATCATGTACACCCTAGAACAAGGAGATTATTTATACCCAGTTGAGAGACAGTTGAGATTGGTATATGTCTCAACTAGGTTGTTTTTTTATTTTCCAATAAACCAATGGGGATACCTACACAACTGGCAATAGCAGAACAAGCCAATCTACCATTGCTGTTTCTATGATTAAACTATTTTGATTACTAAAAGTTTAGGGCTGGACTGCATATGTAGTTAAAATTGTCATTACTGTCAGTATTCAACTAGCCTATGGAGTTATTATCACCATGACTATTGTTATTAGTGTTGAACTATTCATGCAGCAGTTTTCCCATAGATATTAGTTAGAGTCATGAGAGCCAAAGGGAGAGTAGAGAAGAGAGGGAATGAGCAGTGGAAACAAGGTAGTTTTGGGTGGGAGTAGTCAAGGGAATAGCAGGTCATTAAAGAGTTATCAAGTGTGAAAGGAGCTATCAAGTATATGCCTAATAAATAGCTACTATAAATATTCTCATATACATATCTATATCTATATGTTCTTTTATTTTTGGTCATTATAGTTTTGTGTCTCTGTAGGTTTGATTCCTCTTGGGAAACGAAAAAAATTTGTTCCAAATTGTGGTAGCACACTCTCAACCCCATATGTACTATATGTCAGCCTTAGCAAGAAGATGGTATATATATTATATATGTATATATATGTATATATATATATATATATATATATATATATATATATATATATATATATATATATATATATATATATATATATATATATATATATATATATTATATATATTATATATATATAAATATATATATATATATATATATTATATATATTATATATATATAATATATATATATATATATATATATATATATATATATATATATATATATATATATATATATATATATATATATATATATATATATATATATATATATATATATATATATATATATATATATATATATATATATATATATATATATATTTATAGTGCATAGATAGAAGTTGCTTTTCCTACTTAACTACACACTTAACACTTAACTAAAAGTGCTCAACACAGTAGTGGAGCAAAATACATATGAAGTGATTAAAGGAAACTAAAAATGCAACATACTCAGTTACGTGGCAATCGGTTTCATGTGGCTTGCACAATCATCAGGCATACAAGCCACATGAAACCGATGGTCGCGTAACTGAGTATGTTGCATTTTTAGTTTCCTTTAATCTCTTCAATATATATATATATATATATATATATATATATATATATATATATATATATATATATATATATATATATATATATATATATATATATATATATATATATATATATATATATATATATATATATATATAAGGTTAGTACTGATGAAGATATTTATTGAAATGTCTATAATTTAAGTAAAGTATATTTTTGACTCGTTATCTCATATATATTTATATACTATGTGAATGCAGCTCTGATTCAGTTATATATATATATATATATATAAATATAAATATATATATATATATATATATATATATATATATATATATATATATATATATATATATATATATATATATATATATATATATATATATATATATATATATATATATATATATCTTCACTACAGCACGAAAAAGCGGTACCATGTTTTAGAGATACTGAAAAGCTTATTTTCGTCCGACACTCGTCAGAGTATGAAACGTTGGATGGCGACCGAAAGGTGAACCTAAATATATAGCCAGATGCGGGTACACGTGATATGATGAATAATGTGTCCAGTTAGCCGTATGATTGGCCACTTGGCACCTATTCACCATTGTTTACTTGAAGAGTCCAAGTGAGATAATGAACTCCTTCTGTTAATTTTCTCACTTGGACTCTTCAAGTAAACAATGGTGAATAGGTGCCAAGTGGCCAATCATATGGCTAACTGGACACATTATTCATCATATCACGTGTACCCGCATCTGGCTATATATTTAGGTTCACCTTTCGGTCGCCATCCAACGTTTCATACTCTGACGAGTGTCGGACGAAAATAAGTTTTTCAGTATGTCTAAAACATGGTACCGCTTTTCCGTGCTGTAGTGAAGTTCTGTAGTACCAACAGACTTTTCATATATATATATATATATATATATATATATATATATATATATATATATATATATATATATATATATATATATATATATATATATATATATATATATATAGACCCCTAAGAAAAAATTCCAACTCTTAAAACGTTTCGGCACAAGCCTTCATCAGTTATATAACTGATGAAGGCTTGTGCTGAAACGTTTTAAGAGTTGGAATTTTTCTTGAGGGTCTAGTTATGTCTTTAAAAATTTCTCTATGATTGGAGCAATTTGAGTGTGTGTATATATATATATCTATATATATATCTATATATGCAATTCTTTGGTGCTTATAACTGCAACTTAGGAATTCTTTGGGAACCATTATATGGACAAAAATAAATCACAAAAAATTCACTACTAGCATTGAAGTTGATAAAATAATTAACCACATATAGTCATACTAGTATGAAATTACATTACCTACCAGTCGATCTGCATAAAATATGAAATCACTGCGTGAGGTCTCCCTTAAAAAAAATAACCAAGTTAATGCAGGAAGAGTGTTCTGCAACAAACATCACATTTAAGCACTGTGAACACTTTCTATGCTTGAGAAAGTTTGTGAACAAAATGAACCAGCTGTTCTATTTATGGAACTTATGAGTGTAGCAAAGATGAAATGATTTTAGGCCTTGGATGTCAAATGATACCACTTTGTACATCTGGTTGTACACAATTTTTTCATATTGCATGATCTCTGACATCATGATAAAGATATGGTGTGAAGATTTATAAATAGGGGTGGACTTTGTCCTATACTATCTAGTATTACATATAACTGCTTCCAAAGCTGCATCACTAACACCTTTTCTTTAATGCTGCAGTTTTGACAATTTACCCTAAACTGTATTGCACAATATTCAGCAAAAATTTAATTATCCTTAATGTTTGGTCAGATCTATATTAAAAGTTCTAACATTTGAGTTTATGTACCATACTTGTTTGTAGCACTTATGATGAACGTGTCTCCTAGCATGAAGCTTTCAACAACAACAAAACTTCCAGTTGATTATACGTGGCATTCATTATTCAGCAACTGAGTAGTATAGTTCCCTCACAATACCTAAACATGTCAATCATCACATGATTTCTGTTTATTTTCCACTCAATGAATATATATCCTGCTCTCTTTTTCAAAAAATATGTGGTTATTAGTTTTTCACTTCTACTTCGTACAACAAGAGAAAAATTGTAGAAGTAGGCCAAAATTGATCTCAAAAGTTTCTACTTAAATCGCTACAACGGCTGTATGCGAGCCAAGGGCTATTTGTCACCTACTAATTATACAGAAACGTACCAACTCAGGCAGCTGTAAACCAGAAAGATATTTATCCACCATGGGCTGTAGTTATGACGTTTTAAAACATGGACAGTGCCATTTAGCCGATAATATATAGAAGCCCCATTCGTACCTGTCCCTGAGAGTGGTTTGCAGCTCCTTTACTTGATCGTTCACTCGCAAAAACTTCAGCCTTGCTCTAAACTCTGCAATAGTCTGTTTACCTTCATCACTTGGCCCGTCACAAATCGTACTCACATCATTATCGACATCTCGACAGTGAATACCATTTTGCAGCAATATCGGTACAGCCATTTTGCTTTTCACGGGACCTATGTTAACTGCATGCTGCTCATCATCCTGTGATGCCATAAGGCTCTCTTCTTTTGATATATTCTCCTTCTGCTTTATTCCAACGGTTGATGGCATTTTCTTAATGGCGCCCTCAAATATCTCAGCAGTTTCTGTTACACCTTCCTCCCACCAACCATAACACGTGCTACTAATCAATGACCTGATGATGGAAATTGTTTACAGCAGCTACATTGCGTGACAAAAGAGCCTGGACTCTATTACATCATTATTAAGGTAGTAACAAATGACAGAAGAATGTGGCAAGAATATAACTAAGCACGCAATATGTAGAGTGACTTGTGTTTGCCATGTGAATACTTCAACTTTAAAGTATGGCCAATAACAATGATCCCCAATAAGAATATCGCACCCTCTAGCCCAACTACACAATAACAGCTCATTCACAAGCGGTAGTAATTGAGCAAAAATATAGTACTGGTTGTTAAAAAGCCAACATTTTGCTTTCGGCAAAACATTGAAAACTATATTTTTCAAGAAATTGACGATGTCGTAACTACATAAAGCAAGCAGCAAGACGAATTGTCCTGAGAAATTGACAAGTTACCGCCATGAATATACATCCAAGTACAAATTGAGCTCTTGAATATCTGTTTTTTGTATGCAATTTAGCTGAAGGCTTATTTCTTAAAGTTCCTTATAATTTAGCACTTCATGTTCTGTACTACTTCCTTAATGTTAAAAGCTCATTAAGCACTATAACAATTATAAGTTCTAAGAAAGAATACTCTAAATACTCTAAAGATTTTAAGTTTTAAGGGAGATCCCATATGTGAAGTGCTTAATGCATGGCTTGCACATTTGTCACCGATGAATAAGTATTCCTGATGAATAGATCATATCTAATTCTCAATTGCTTGCAATGCTAAAAATAAAAAACGCTACAAATAGACAAGTTCCTTAGAGATTTTGTTATTAGTAGTAAAAGTTCCTTAATTTTTCCCGCCATCTGTATTTAGAATGTACTAGAAGACTTACACTTGCAAAAGATGCCTGAGAAATGGGTGTGGTTTCTTTACATAAACATTTCTGAATATTATCGGAATGGGCACAAATTTTAATAGAAATAGGTGAAAGATCTCGGGAATATGAAGTACTATTGTAAGTGCTTGTATCTCAGTTAAATCTGTTAGCTTGGAGTAATCTGAGCAACTTACGACTTACGCACTGACTTAGTGGCAAAATAGAAGGCATGAAAGATCTTCTCGGTAACAGCTGTTCTTGAAGTTTACTGCACTGTCAGCAGCATCTCAATAGTTAATAAATCGTTTGCAAATTATACTTGACTTCGTGTTCTGGTAGTTTCAAATTCCAATCATGGCTATGAATCCAGTATCTTTACTGTAGAGACACGTTGACTTCTCCTTGGTGCAAATAATCGCTGCTCTGAACTTGAGGTGTTACGTTAGCTCTTATTGATGCACTGAGCATTGATTGCACCACGGTTACAACTTCATCACTTTCACTATTACATCATGCCAAATCTAATATTGAGCCTCCTTTTCAAATCTGGAATGGCAAGCAAAAGAAGCAAAAGATTGCAACCAATGACTGCAACCCAAACATAATCGATGCATTATGACGATTAAGTGATGGAAGATTTGCCAGCATTACTTATTTTCAATTCTTCCTAACAGTTTTATCACATCACTCTGGGAGTTATATAGGCACATGGGGATAGGAATGTAGAATACTAAAGGCATGTTCCTTCCAAGTTTTAGAAATTCGCGGGTTTCCCCTTTTGTGCAACCATTGGCGACAACATCAACAACAATGAAATCTCCTGTAATGGCGGAATGGATCAGCTTGAGAGCTGAGAGACTGCGATGAAAGTATAAATAGATGCTATAGCTAAGGAACGGCAGACTACCATATATGCTGAAATTAAGCATGTGTTGAAAAACATAATGACTGCTTTGAAACGTATATTTTCTGGAATTCAACCAACAGGAGTACCCCACATTGGCAACTATTTTGGAGCCTTGAAGAATTGGATCTCCCTACAAAGTGAGAAGGAAACTGACCATGTGCTTTTCAGCGTTGTTGACATGCACAGTTTAACAATACCTAAAGATCCAAATGTTTTTAGGGAAAATATTGAAAAGGCAGCAATAAGTCTATTGGCTCTAGGCTTAGACCCAGAAAAATGTATTCTTTTCCAGCAATCGAAGGTGAGATGCAGAATATATAGTCTATCTCCAGCCTGCAGAATATGGCAATCTGGCAGAGATCGTGTGAAACTAATAAGGAAATCAGGAAGAAGGGCACATTTCAGAGTATCATGGGTGCAGGGGCAGACTGTAGACCAGTAGCTGCGCAGTGTTTTTGAATAAATGAAAAATGTCTACTTTGTATCCCGGACTGCAAAGCATAGCCGTTTTCGACGAGATCTCGAGTGTGCACGATCAAAAAGTCAGGTGTGCAAGTGTGCATTTAGTCTCAAGTGAGCACTTAAGGTGTGATAAAATATGAAACATAAAAAGGTCTCTATTGAACAGCATGCACATTAGAGCAATTTTATTATCATTATGATTGCTGGAATATACCTTCTATCATGTTCATATTAAGCAATTACACCACACCCTGCCATGCCTTTGAGCACCATGTCATGATCATGTCCTGGTGTACAGTATCATTTGAGACAGAAATCTCAAGTGTGCACTTGCCAAACTCTGCAGTCTGGTTTGTATCCATTCATGACTAATTTTTCATTATTGCCAAATACCCTACGTGTTGAACTTAGAAGGGTGAGTAAATAGTATCATATTTTTGCTCCAAACCTCCAAATAGACCATGAAAGAAATCTTTGAATCTTCAATATAGGGGCACCATCCGCAGGTGTCCTGAAGCTCCTTCTGGGCACATTTAGTATACACTGCATACCTAGGAAACTGGAGCTTCCTATTTCAATACTTGACTTATTATATCAGTGATCAGTCCATGGCATCAAGGGCAATTAGCCCCTTAAAATTCAAATAACAGGACATAGAATATCACACTAATTAGAGATGGTACAAGCAAGTACACTATATTAGTTAGGAGAGTCCCTTGGTTTTTCCACATATGAATATCAGTCTTCAAACTGGAAGTTATCAAAGTAAACTTGAGAGTTAGTAGACGAATACATGCAGAGGTGTTGTCTAGATAGTACTATGCTGAAAACTTTTTACAGTAGGACTTGACTGTTATTTATTGTAAATAGATGTATGATATATTGCTTAAGTTGTTCATAACTGGTATTAGCACATTTAATATTTATTAAGCTGGATGGGTTTTGTTTTCAGTAGTATGGCATTTAAGAAGTGTAGCTGAACCTGGAATTCAATAGTGTGAGCTTCTCTAATAGAAATAAATCTTTTTTCTTCATATGTTTCTTGATTCATACACTTATAGTAATAGCACCAAGAACTGATTTACATTATGCATTTTACTCTTAGGTTCCAGAGCACACACAGTTGTGTTGGATCTTGAGCTGTTTGTCATCCACTGGAGAACTTGGTAGGATGCATCAGTGGAAGGTAGTGTAAGCTTTATTTCTTAAGTACTTCTTTAGATAGTTGAAATCAGTGAATTCTATTCACCTTGAAATTGCTTTCACCATAAGTGGCTTAATGGCCCTTTATGCAGATAACCATTACAGATAGATGATGATAAAGTAGCTAGCTATTGACAATATATAGATGAGATATGAAGTTGTTTTGGTCAAAATTTTGCCCATCACACATCCATTTGCACAATGGTTGTGTTACATTCTGTGCATGTTTTTCTGGCCATCTTTATCTCTATTTTTCTTATTTCCATTGTCCTAAGGATGGGCAGTAGTTAAGTGGTTTGGGCTCCCATCCCTAGTACAATAATTCAATGTTTGGAGGTGCACTTTGGGCTATAGTTTGCTAGGATGTTCACTCACTGCGCACACAGCAACACATAGAGATCCTATGGAAACACTATAAAGATGATGGGTGCAATGAAAACAACTGACCACTCTAAGTCAAGCAGCTGAATACCTAGAATAAATGTACTCTAGCAGGTACTATCCAATGTGTAGATAGTATGTAAGACTTGCCTATCTTTTTACTGCTAATGCTATAGCTAACCAATTACTCTTGTAATTTCAGACCAAAGCAGCACAACAGAAAGAGAAATCATCACTTGGTCTCCTTTCATATCCTGTTCTGATGGCAGCTGATGTTTTGTTATACAAGTAATAAATTTCACCATGATTTAAAAAACTTAAAAGATATCCACCCCCTTGTTTATTTTTTGTGATGATTCATTATTACTTTTTTCAATATATCTAGTTATTCATTCCTTCATTCTATCAATTATACAGCTGTTTCCTGCATCAGCTATATATAATGTCGGGTAAATATGCATTTTGAATAATTTGGAAGCCTGGCTCCACAAGTTTTGGTTTGTAAGCAAATGCCTTTCTGGTAGCTAGTGTGGAGACATGAGAAAAGGAGCTCACTGTCCTACCTCTTGAAGTTGATGACCCATGATATATATCCTCTCTAGCACGCACTCCCCCAGCGTATGCCTCATGCATGGAGTGACCTTTATGAGAGTGACCTTTATGATCACTTTAGGGTCATTCATCTAGTACATATGCACCAGAATTGCCAAAATCCAACCCCCTACCCCCTCGTATGCACACATATGCTTTTAACATACCCCTCCCCTCTTACGTACATACTCTTTGCCATCTGACCCCTCCCCCAATTTCTAATGGTAGGTTTCTAGCCATCCATAGTCATGGAGACAGACTTTTTTTAACCATTCACGAGACAGTAAAACGATCATTACATATAGCATTTTATGCAAACATCGATGAAAGATTTCTTCTACTACTTTGGTGGAGGGAAAGATGAAGTCTTCTTGCAAATGAAAATATTTCAGGATTCATGCAGAAAAGGCGATAGATTCTTTTCATTTTTCGGACGTACTGTAATGTGTCAGCCCCCTCCCCCTTGTACGCAATCGTATGCTTTTGCTTGATACCCTCTCCCCCCTTAGTTCATAGGTACTTGATGAATGACCCCTTCTTAATAAGCTTAATTCGTTCATTTGTCAATTTCCAGCTTCATGCATTATTGCATGAAGTCGATTTATGTGCTAATTTTGTATGTGTGTGAGTGAATTGCTCATTCTATAATGAGTATACCAACAAGTCTTTTATTTCATAGATCAACACACATTCCTGTTGGAGAGGACCAACTACAACACCTTGAACTGGCGAGAGATCTTGCACGATTATTCAATAACAGATATGGAAAAATATTCCCCGAGCCTCAACCGATCTTGGGTATATCATTTAGCTTTTTACAGATTTATGAGAATGGAATGATATATTGAATAGCATTGTTAGTAAAAGGGCATATCAGTTAGGACTGTGTAGACACACAAAGAAAACTTTGAATTTGATGTTAGTTTGATAACTGTGAATAAATAAAGGGATCATACAAATATAAAACCATCAATATTTGAACTATTTTGACCCCTCTCCCTTAATCGGGTTGCATAATCTCAATAAAAGCCCCCCCCCTCAATTTTCCAGTGAAGAAAGACGTCGAATTTTGATCTCCCTCCATTTTACACAAATGATGTAAGTGCGTAGAACTAAGCTAAGGCTACAATGAGTAGAAGCCAATTCAATCGTATCTTGGCATAATTTCTGTTATTGATAATTGAGGAATTCCCTTAAATGATACATGAATGTTTTGCTAACAGAAGGCGAGACGTGGCTGTTGATAAAGTTTTGGAGTTATACTCAAAGCCAACACAATTTCTTATTCATCTGACAAACCTTTCTCGCCGTCTTAAAGGAGTGGCTTCTCTGCCACATTCAGAAGTGGCCCGGACATAACCAAGATCATGCAATGAAGATAAAAGAAAAGTTTTTAAACATTTAATATCTGATTGTTTAATAGGCTGTTCTGAGCGTAAAATCGATATTCACGCATTGATATTTACGACAACGTACAACAGTTGGTACTGATTCTCTCCCTTTTTGCATGTTGTTATTTGACGGTTGTCTTCCCTGGATGCCATTTTATCAGGACAGAAACTATCGCTACATTACAAAGGCTTTTGGCAAAAAGATGTTCTGCAAACCTGCCTTCTATTAATTATTAAAGTTGTAACGAGATTAAAACGGGTTTTTAAACAACAACTTGCCATCTAATTGTGCAAATAACCTCTCAACACAAATACAATTAAGCAAAAGAAATTTCAGTTTGAACACAGAGATTTTGACACCGCTAGTTAGAAAAAGTTACACAGTAATTTTTGCGAAAAATGTTTGGTCTAACATCGTCAACAGTGCGGTTAAGCTATTCCGTAAAGATACGCCGTTATTGTGAGGAAAACGCGTGGAGAAGGAGATGGATAAGTAAAAATCCTTTTAAAATAAGTGGATTGATTTTGTTGCTAAGTAAAGCTGCTGAATGTATTTGAGTAGCAAAAAATAGGACAGTTGTTGAAGTATAGGTAAATGAATGAACTGAAGAATGAAATCGACAAATGAGTGAATGAATGGACATATTTAGTTAATAAGTGATGGATGAATTAACAAATGAATGAATAACTGCATGAATGGATGCATGAATGAACTGATGAGTGAAATGGACAAATGAGTGAATGAATGGACATATTTAGTTAATGAGTGATGGATGAATTAACAAATGAATGAATAACTGCATGAATGGATGCATGAATGAACTGATGAGTGAAATGGACAAATGAGTGAATGAATGGACATATTTAGTTAATAAGTGATGGATGAATTAACAAATGAATGAATTACTGCATGAATGGATGCATGAATGAACTGATGAGTGAAATGGACAAATGAGTGAATGAATGGACATATTTAGTTAATAAGTGATGGATGAATTAACAAATGAATGAATAACTGCATGAATGGATGCATGAATGAACTGATGAATGAAATGGACAAATGAGTGAATGAATGGACATATTTAGTTAATGAGTGATGGATGAATTAACAAATGAATAAATGAATCGCTGAATGAATGGGTGCATGAATGAACTGATGAGTGAAATGGACAAATGAGTGAATGAATGGACATATTTGGTTAATGACTGATGGATAAATCAGCGAGTGAATGAATACCTTAAATGCATAACTGAATGAATGGATGCTTGAAGGAACTGGTGAATGAAACTGGCATATGAATGAGTGAATGGAAATATTTAGTTAATGAGTGATGAATGAATTAACGAATGAATGAATAAATGAATAACTGAATGAATGAATGCATGAATGAGTGGGCAACCGAATGATTAAATGATCTATCATATTGCTATGTATTATGATATATTACATAATGATGACATAATGAATTATATTTGAATAAAACCATTGATCATTCATCAGATCATTTGAAAGCCTAGCAGCACATTATTTATCATTCTATCATTTGTATGACTTACATTTCAGCACCAACCTGCAGAATCATGAATTTGCAGAATCCAAAAATGAAAATGAGCAAATCGGCTCCATCTGATCGCGGACGAATCGAATTGAACGACAGCGCTGAAGAAATACGCATGAAAATCAAAAAAGCTGTTACCGACTCTGTTCCTCATATTAGTTATGACCCAAAAGAGAGACACGGTGTTGCGAACTTGATCAATATGTACTCAGCAATCAAAGGCTACTCGCCCCAAGAAGTCGTAAAGAATTACAAAGGAGAGGATCAGTTCACAAAATATTTGAAGAGCGATTTGGCTGAAGAGCTAATCACGGAGTTTGAACAATTTCGAAAAGAATTTGACAGATTGAGTAACGAACGATATTATGTAAGGAATATTCTTGAAATAGGACGGACAAGAGCTAGTGTAATTGCTAAAAAGAATATAACAGAAATAAAAGAACTGCTTGGTTTATAGCTAATTTTGGACTAGCTGAGATTTGTCGTGAAATACAATTACCGGTGTTTTCACTACTTTTCATTGTTGCATTATAGAAACTGACTCAGAGTTTCTAGCTTGGGGGGCCCCAGCATTCCAGTCAGTCCTCCCGCAAATTGCCGCAGAACAAAAAGTCTCCTCTCGCCTCCCGCATACATCCAACATATCCACAAATTTAAATCTTATTCATTTCATTTTTTATTTCATTTTCATTTTATACTATTTATACAGGTTAAAGGTTCATACATATATATGTTTTTCAACCTAACCTATTAAAATAAGCACCAATACTAATAACAAAAGAAATTTACTAACCTAACCTAATTTACGATATTATATAAAACTAAGGCTATAAAAAGAGAACGTATCTAACTGAAGTTCAAAAGTTCCCCTCTCATTTTCACAAGTTAGCAAACATGACCACTACTGGGGCAGATGATTGCCAATAGGTCCTAGCCATTTGGATGACTACAGGCCCATGTTGCCCATAAATCTCGTCTGCCGTATCATACATTTGTTCGCAAATAATGCAAACGTATATTTGTAGTTGCGGCACGTATGCTTCTGTTCGCATTTTACGGTATGCATGGGCGGAGGGCTGAAATCAGTTGTGCAATGGCAAACATCACCACTAGAATGGGTTCCATCTCCTTGCTATGAAACTGCATTAAGATCCACTATGGGTCTCAAGTAGGAATATTTTGTCAAATCTATGTTTAGTAAACAGAATAGTCGCCAAACGTTTGAGAGCCCTGACAGGTCTATTTTCTCCCAACCTAAGTGGCCAATCATTATGCAACTTTGGCCTAGTATTAGCATGTGTGGTTAGAACCCTGCATGATGACTGGCTAATTAGGTTGGGAGAAAATAAACTTGACAGTTGGCGGCTATTATGGTTTCACTCAGTCCGATTGTTCCCTGGAAGCTCTGACTTTTTCTCATTCAGTAGAAGCCGGCTTTCACGATATCATATCACTTTGAATCTGACTTGTCTTTGGTGGAAGCAAGCTAGAACAAACTTAAATATTTACTCACGCGATAAAACATGCAGCTAACTATGTGAACAACATTTTCCTCCTTTTATAATGTTCAAGTTTGCTTAGTAGCACGGCATACTTTTATTGTGAACATAATCTCATTTTTTTCATTTTGTTTGCTGAGCAAACTGCGATCGTATAGATGAGCCTACAACTTCGGTGAGCCTTGCACGATTTTCTCTCATTCCTGCGATTGGCAGTGATCTTATGCACCTCTCCTGTTCGAATACTCTGTATAATATAACATTCTAATTCTATACTTGTGTATAGCGCTGCTAATATCTTTAGCTTCTATTACAATTCTGCTGCTGCCTTTCAACCATTGCTAGAATCCCGCTTGATTCAGTCTCGTCAAGATCTTACAACCATTTTGATAACGTTCCTCAAGCATAACAAAACTTCGGGGTAGTACGTTGGTGATATTACGAATTCAACGGACATAGCTACTCGACATGACAAATTTATCTCCTGCACCCGACGGTCATCGTCTGACTTTTCATACTCTCAAAAGCATCAGATGAAAAGCACTACACGATCTGTCTATTCTCCTGAGTAGTTTTCTAAATTTTTGGAACGAAGTCTATGCTAATTTGATGGATAAATAAAATTCTGGACTATGTCAGCAGATATGGAATTCTCATTACAGCATGAGGATTTTCTAGACAGACTACTAACGATACATTTCCAGCCTTGCAAAGGCTTATTTCAGATACGGCTGTAGTGATATGACAAACAGTGAGTTAATTAAAAACTGTGACTGAGGATTACCCAGATTGTTAGAAAGATAGCAGAACACTTGCAAGCTGTCATATGATGCATAAATTGGCCTAGTATCTAATATAGCAATTCATAAATCGGTCCCTCATCATGTGCGGAACTGTGGGGCGGGTCCTGGCTGAGGAGTCTGGACCCCTAGCCTTCCGACGCAAAAAGGTAGAAGTGCCTTTTTCCTTGAAGAATTCTGAAACTTTTTATTGTATTTTTGCTCATAATCTTTGTTACACATGAAAGTAACGAAACCCTGAAGCTTCCCGTAAGATTTCTTTTGTTTCTAAATCTGAAAAAATATGGCGTAAAGATACATTTTCTTTAGAACGTGTCTAGTGTGTCCTTTTTGTTGATTACACCCTTGCCCTCAAAAGTCCCCAGTTACGTACCTGCTCCTTCATAGCAAAAGGAACAAGATTACTAACCCCCCCCCCCCATGCTGTATAATGTATTCTGTGTTACTTGGCCTGTTGAATTTCTGCAAAATTTATTTGCGACGCACACATGCAACCAGCATAGCAACAATCTCTAAGTTCTCCACATTTGAACAACTAACAAACAAATAACCGATTCGGATTTGTGCTGCTCTGCAAAAGTCTTCAGTAAATTCCACGAGAATTTACTCAAATATTGCACGGACACTCTACTCCAGTCTATTTGGCCCCTATCCAAATGGAAACATGACTTTTCCTTTAGTAATACCTGCTCGCATTGATTGAATTTGAAGTGCTCTTCAAATATAACATTCTTCCATCCAATTCAATGGAACTAGAGTGCAAGGTTGTTTCTATGTCTCATCAGTATTAGTTTCATCCTTGTTCTTTTAAGCTAGAGGGTTTTTAGAATCCGTACGTTTGGGGGCAGCTGATGTCGATGATGACAATGATCATGATGATGATTATTGCCATGTTCAATCAATATTAGTATTATTCTTATGAAGCTATGCTGGATGACTTTTCAATAACCCTTACTGTCTAGGGGCCGGATACTGATTACAGCGATCGGATTGATTATGATGATGACTGCCATGTCTCATTATTACTAATATCATCCCTGTAATGCTAGACTAAAGGATTTTCCAATATTCTGCTCTGTTTAGGGGCTGATCGATGATTACGGTGATCTGGATGATTACGATTATGACTATTGCTATGATTCGTCATTATCAGTATCATATTTGTGATGCTAAGCAAAAGGGTTTTTTTTAATAACTCGTTCTCCTTGGTTGCTTACAATTATAATTATGATGATTATAAACATGATGTCGTTAGCTATGGCAATATGTTTGTAAAATCACTACGCTATTAGGATAAGGAAGCAATATGACGTGACAAGCTGGTTAATAATAGCCACAAAGCAGTTTTCGTAGCTGTATATGATGTGCATTCTCGCTATATGGTCTTAAAAATTAATTGGAGTTTTGATTGCGCACCTGCTGTAGCACATACGAATACGCAAATGGTTCGCCAATACAAACAAGTCTTTCATGACCAGTAGGATAAAGGCAAACTATCGCTAGGTGCAATCATTGTCCAGGACAGCAGGTCGATCGGTGAGATAGCTGCTCAAAATATCAGAGATCTTACCATTATCACAAACAAATGGCTACTCCGACACACAGGACAGAATATGCTGATAAGACGCTTGCTATGAACGCAATGATAGATCGCCAGCTTAAGATCAAGATATCGACGATCAACGCGGAGAGCAGTATTTACCGTCGAGACTTAGTCCGCGAAGAGAAACAACTACGGCAGGAATTGAACAACACAAGGAGAATGTCACTTTATTCTCAGTCAAACACAAATCCAAGGGTCGTCAGACGATCCAGCAGTCCCATAAGATGCAGAGCTGACTGTTCAAGCACAGAAAATTTGCCTGTTGAGACAAATTCGACGAGCCTTCACAGATTAGAGCTCCCGAATCAGCGATCGTATCGTCGAAGAAGCCTTCCAGATATGGAGAAACTCAACTTACCAACAATACCTGGAAGTCGCTCCCTCACTGCATCGAAACCGATCGATCCCATCAAAAAAGAAGCGACAAAACCACGGGGTCGTTCTGGACGAAGATGCTCGGAAAACTTCAGCATTTCATCCCAACTGAATACCCCATCGTTGTCGCCTCGTCATTCCATAAGTTCACTGGTGTCGAGCTTATCCAATTCATCAAATAGATTGCAAACTTTAAAAGACTCGGAGGAAACATTCGATAAGGTGCGACAGTTTTTACAGAAATTAGAAGCAAGCAAACTAAGAAGTGACAGTGAAAAAACGAACGACAGTGATGAGAACCAAAGCAATGATGAAATGTGAAGAAATTGACATCTATATGTATTGTGGAATATAGACAATGAGGAATCTTCGAACAATCACTATCAGCAGCTTATAATTACCATTGACAAACGATTTTAATATATTTCGGTGCACATCAATGTTGTGCAAAAATTTAATCCTGGAATATTTAGTTTAAGAGCAGTGGAGAAAATTTTCATATATCAGAAAACAACATTGGGCGAACAAGAGTACTTCTTAAGACTCAGAACTCACGAAAGATAAAGTAGAACAGGTAAAAACTATTTCCGCGAGTAAATCTACTTGCGATTGCCCATACTATCAAGAATTTTGTGTGGGTGTTCTATTATTATATCTGGAGCAAAACCATATGTTTTGAGGTCAATTAATTGAGAAGTCCCGTGAAAAAGCACATTAGACAATAATAAATTGACATGCAACTCATTCTGTTCATACCTAATGAAAACAAACGTCTTTATTGTTCAATATATGGCTGCTAGTAGGAGGCTCAAGCAGCAGTATAAACGCTTACAGGAAGATATCTTTTAAATACCAACGGTGTTCATGTTCCTAGATGAAGCTTCACATATTACTGCCTGTTCTTAGTAACGACTCATGATTTCGCACAGCAGCAGATGTGTTTGGCACCTAGTATGAATAGAACGCAAATATCAACTGAAACATTAAATTAAAACGTTTTTGGAAATTTCTCAACGGTCTAAACTACATTAATTCAAGGGGACTGATCGATCAACAAAGGCCATGGGTAGCAGTCGATCTAAAATCATTGAATGGCGATTACTGTTATTTGTTTCTCTTATAGTAGATTTCCAACAATGATACCTCCTGGATAGGCTGGATGCAATTAATGCTACCTTCAAAGGACCATCGACTCTCTGCTTGAGCTCACTATTTATGCAAAGCTTGACGTATCTAAAGAAAGGGGTGTCTATGGAACCAAGAACTAACATTTCCGTTTTAAGTTGATGGCTGGTAAATTAAAATTCAAATTAATTGACAAATCCTGCAAGCTCTCTTTTATCGTTCTCCTCATGAGATACAACAGCTTTCAAAGCACAACGTGAAAATACAAAAGTGAGAAGCCAGTTCCTACGCGAAAGTGACATGTTCTTTGTACTTCTTCGCTAGATATAAATGACAATCATGAATAATAGTGAATCATTATTGGAAACGACAGTCTATGATAAGGTACAATATAACCTGTAAACGTGAAAACCGATAGATATGTAATCTGATGTAATGGCGCGCTCGCGTGCGCGTGTGTGCGCGCGTGTGCAACTAGCAGATGTTGAAATATAGACAGACAGTTGAAAGCTTAATATAGCTCAGTCTAAAACGTAGGTCTCAAAAACTATACTGATTTAGAAAAGTTTGTGTGCAACTAGCAGATGTTGAAATATAGACAGACAGCTGAAAGCCTAAGATAGTTCAGTCTAAAACGTAGGTCTCAAAAACTATACTGATTTAAAAAAGTTTGTGTGCAACTAGCAGATGTTGAGATATGGACAGACAGCTGAAAGCCTAAGATAGTTCAGTCTAAAACGTAGGTCTCAAAAATTATACTGATTTAAAAAAGTGTCTTACTGTGGCTCAGCTGGATTCGGCTATGAGAATGAGCAGGTGGGAACACATGTACAATGTGTGTGCGAATAATGACAGCTAGCAAGATTTCATGAAGATAGTATTTCGACATCGCATAAGACGACTATCGTTAAGCCAGAACAACTGGTGATACAACGTGCAATCCACCAATTGGACCACTGGCACTCAAATCTGCCATTCAAAAGAAATCATTGAAAACCTTTCAGCAGCTATCCAAGACAAGAAGTGTATTAGGAGTTCTTGGCTCATGCATCCCTGTCCCCAAGATATACCGTATATTCACACCCAAGCTCACAGCTACCAGTTCTTTTCCTTGCACGAGAACGAGTTCACTTAAAAATGCAGTTGCTAAAATGGCACCTAACAACGTGGTTGAACATTATAGGCAAATATTTTCCAACTGCTAACAATGGTCTTAATAATACATCATTATGATAGGCCCAAACAGCAATGAATCTAACAACAAAAAACCATCTACTTTTTGAGCAAATAAAGTTATAGTGCATAAAGGAGAATGTTAAAAAACGTCTCTTCGTTCCCTTGGGGTAGAAATCGCTATGTCAAGAAAGTCACCTATCTGGAACTTCTTTTCTGCCAATGACACATTATCATCTGGAGATTTAACACCAGTGCAGGTGGTACCAATGTCTTTCATAATAAAACTGCTTCGCCGTGCATCAGGAAACACTGTTGCAAAATCAAAGAATGTTCCTTTTCTACGAGCTTTTGGGTTCACTTCTTTTACCAGATTCATTAGCTCCTTCAGAGTGGCATCTTTCCTGGAGAGAATATATGTAATAGCTATGGCAAAAATCATCCAACAAACTCAAGGGCAACTGGTAGCACCAATAAACTTTCCTTTTTCACAGCCCTCACACCTTTAACTCTGACAAATTGTACAGCATAGATTCCATACAGGTATACAGAAATACTGTTTTCTAGATTAGGTTCCTTAGATACCTGTAAGCAAAAGAAAGGAAGGGCAAGGCAAATTGCTGAGCTAGAACAGGGTTTAGTCATTATAGACTAATATCTAGCTAATAAAAATTAAAGCTAAATCAATTCATTCTGTCCAACTCACCAGGTGTAAATCTGCAATTCATTCTTTGGAACATTGCTCCTTGAATATTCCTCTAGTCTGGAATGGGATATAATAATCCTATAAATAATCTATTTAAAATTAACTGTCACAAATAGTACAGTAAGCTAGAACCTTTTTAGCATCCATAACAAATCTGCCATTTATCTTGAACTAATAATTCAAGTTCATATTGAGTACAGCACAATTTCTAGTTAAATAAAGGTGCTACAGAATATGCATGCACGTATACACATTACTACACATGAAATACACCAGCTTCAAAATTAATTTCCAAATATAATTCACTAGCAGGCCACTCGAAGGTCCCTCCACCAAAGGTGCAGATCTGTGTGCACCCACACCTCAGTACTTGCTACAATAAGACAAGGCATGCCTTCTCACCATGCACCTCATCATATCAACGGGACAATCTACAGCATATATGCAAATATTACTTTGGGAAAATGTGTCTTTTATTCTAGATTAGGGATGAGCAACCTATGATCCATGAGCCACATTTCAGCCTATGACGGGGATTTCTGTGGCCCACAAGTAGATAGTCCTTGTCTTTGTTACTTTCTTTGTAGTGTAGATTTATTAAGCTCTGACTAATACAAGTCTTGTTTAATTTAGTTTACTTTTTTCCCACTTGACGAAATGACTAGATAGACCTGGCCTACCCTCCTAAAAGGTTGCCCACACCTGTTCTATATCAACTGCCCTGAGCTAGGCAAATACTGCCATAGTCCAAACTTGAACTATGCATGCATCTGCAGCAAGTGTACTAAATGTGCATACTACTGTACTATCTGCAGGCCTCTCCATATCACAAATGTAATCATATATGGACACCCCAACACAAACCTCCATGAGACTAGGTGTGCATTTTCTCATGCCCTTGTCCTTGAACATTAGCCAGATTACCTGCCTTGATCATAAACAGTGGACAATCAGCGTGGTAACCAGCACTTTACTTTTAAATTTTGACCATATGCTACTGCATTCTAAGCAAAACATGGGCTGTTTGAAAAACTATAGAAACTAACGGAGGTCTCTTGTTCAAAACAACAAGCTTTTCAGTGCTTAAAAAGCTTTCTGCAAAAAGTGAGCATGTGCTTAAAATTACCTGTTATGTCTACCATCATTGTAAAAAACTCTGAGAAGCAGTGGGCATGTCTGGAAAGAAACAGAAATTGAGGTAAAAGGATATATATACATAATCTAAATGCAATATTCTTATGAGTCAATTGTCTGCATTTACCAGAATGAATACAAGGATAGAGCAAACCAATGCGGAGGAAGCTAACCTTGGTCAGATCTTCTGCAAGACAGCCAACCTACCAAGCATGTAAAAATCAAGGCTATTAGGGCTCTTTTCAAAAAACGTCCCTAACTTCTCCTGGTTTTTCAGACCACAATTTTAATAAGTCCATAACCATTTCTTTTTTCTCAGCATTTTTTGATGGACCAAGGACATGAATTGGCATATGTTGAAAATGAATGACAACAAAGATTGAATGGGAAAAAATTCCCCAGCAAGAACAAATCCCCTGACTTTTCAAGATTTTTCAGGTTTTCCCTGAATTCAAATTTAATTCCCTGACTCTTCTAGGCTTTCCAGACTCTTGAGAACCCTGCCAATGGCAGTGAACTCATTAGGTACCCATGCCCAGTACTGAGAAAGTTGGCCTTCTATGTACAGCACAATAATAGGGGTTGGGCTAGCGGCCCATGTCCTGGTGTAAGGTTTAGTGTTGACATGGGACAATGCTATATAGTTGCAGTATGTAGCTGACCTTTTTATATCAATATGGACAGGTAAGCATGAGTATAGCATTACTAGGGTGCACTACAAGCTGAAGGTGGTACAAGTCTGTCTCTACATCAAGCAACAGTCCTTTTCATATGATGCAAGCAGATACTCTCTCTTAGAAATGTCCCTGTAGAAACATTGATGAGAGCAGAGAGTTTGCAAGAGTCCTTTGGTTTGAGGGGTCTGTAGCCTACAATTCCTGTGGCTAGGAGCTGTGTAGCTTTCAAGTCCTCAAAAAGTACTTGGATGCAATGATCTATGCCTATCTATGATCTAGGCCAATTTACTTAGGTGATATACCACCCTGGTGAATGTTTTCTTGAAAATTTCTGCTAACTGCTGTAAAGCTATGCGCATGCCAAGGATCTTTGGACCAGTGTTCTTTTTTGTATTCCTTAGTTCCTAGTCTTTTTCCCAATGTTAAATATTTTCTTAATTTTCTAGCAATTTTAGACTAACATGTTCCTAAAACTGTTCTTGTTTCCAGGGAGGCTTTTTCCCCAATATATGAGAAACTACAAGCAGTACACATTTTCTGAGACATTGTGGCAAACTATTTTTGAAAATAAAGCAACAGATGCTGGTGTTCAAAAACAACAATGTTCATACATCAGGCCTACCATCTTCAAAGTCTACCTTGAAGTAATTCAAGGCAGACTCTGGTAGGCCTGATCTTATATACCGTTTGGCACTGCAGATTTCAAATCAAATTATTTCAAGGTAATAGTACATAGACCAGAACTCAAAACAGATTTTATTTGCACTCAGCTACCCGCAAAATTGTCAGAGCAGGATTTGTGAAGTAAAAATGAGTGAAGGATAGATCGAAAAGTGAATCGTCTATACTTAAATGCAACTCTGAAGTGCACACCCAGAACACCTAGAAATTTTCGGCTGCACACCCGATGCATAATACTGGGAATGTGAATAACCGAACAAATATATAGCTTGTTTGCAGCCCCACCTTCTCCCTGTCTACTTTCACTTGAACTTGAGCCAGTTGTTGCGGCTTTTCTTCCATTTTATTTTCTCTTTCTCGTTGTGGTTTACCATGGCCTTGGCGTAGTGGGCTATTTCTCCTAGGAGATCTCGATCCAATCTTTCTACTTCTTGGTGATCTGGAGCGAGATCTTGACTGGGAACGTCGACTTCGATCCGGCCTTCTGCGCTCTCTATCTCTTCTGTTTTCCGCCATTTTAGTCTCGTGCATTCAGGCAAGCTTTTGTTACACACTTATGTTGATTTAGTAGAATGCTCCTTCACACAACTTGCCTCTTTATAAAATCAATAGATGAGAGTGAGGCAAGCCTACTATTTCTATGTTTTCAGCACTGATCTCAGTGGTTTTCAGCCGCCAATTTCTGTGGTGGTAAAAAGCCAGCTGCGCTTCTATATCACTGCGTCTTATAATTTCATTTGTCCATTTGACCTTTACATAGTTGTTGGTCAATGAGACTCATAACTGTGCATTCAAGCAAAGGTACAATGCTTATCTACAACTGAAAGGAGCTTAACAGTTTTTTCAAATCTTTAGGAGGGGCATCAGTGGTAAATTTTCCAACCTTTGTATCATAGATTTGTCAACTACCCACATTTAAGTTAATAGAATAACCCCATTATGTGTGGAACACTGGTCTAAAAATCAGTGGTGTGAAATTGCTGGCTAATCTAGTTCAGGCTGACATTTCCCTCCCTGGCTTCCCCTAACAACTGCCACTGCTAGGGCAACAATATAGATAATATGAAGCAATAATCCCAAAGTCTGCATTAAATGCAAATGAAAATTTGCATGTAATAATTTGTAACAATGCACTTGAAATAGCCCAAGATACAAAATATGTTGGTTTTCAGATACAGAAACCTTGAAGATCATACAGTATATACAGGTATTATGGAGATTCATTTTCTGTGTTGTTGGTCTGTTTTTGGGTTGTTGTGGCTCAATGGATACTAAACTGTTACATAAACCCAAAAATCTAGTCAATCAGATTATAAAAAATAGTAGTATTGAAGCCCCAAGCAAACCAAATATCTGTGAGCCAGGTGGAAAACAATTGTGGAACACATACTCTTAGGTTCCTAATAAATGGGGGATCATAATAGTAGGGAGGTCGGAAAATTTTCGAAAATTTAATAAACCGGGAAGTCTTCTTAAAAGGGGGGGTCGGAATTTCGAAAAAATGTCAAAAACTCTAAAAAACACAATTCCATAGAGGATATCATTTCAAAAACAAGAGAAACTAATAAGAACAGTTTTTAAGATAACCCAAGAATAAGAACTATAAGCTAAATACAGCATGAAAATCTATGTATATACTGTAAGCATAAAAAATATCTCTGATCGGAGCACACAAAGACAAACAATTTGTAAAAGTTGAAGAAAAAAAGGACAACCTCATCTGTCAAATACTTGAAAATTAATAAATGGGGGGTCCTAATAAGGTCCGAGGGGTCAGAAAAAATCATCCCGGGATGTTTATTAGGAACCTAAGAGTAGGCTATGAAATTATGATAATGATATTTAAATCCCTGCACAATCTGGCTCCGGAGCCTAAGTAGCCTTTTCACTGACAATTCATATAGTTCCACCCATTGTCACCACAACAAAATGACAGGCATGTGACAACTATTAATGGAAACCATGACTGCAGAATATAGCCTTTTCCATAAGATCTCAAGTGTGCAAGAGCAAATTTTCAGGTGTGCAAGTGTGCACTTGATCTCTGGTGTGCACTTGATCTCTGGTGTGCACTTGATCTCTGGTGTGCACTTGCAGTGCCTGCTTGACTTTTGGCTTAGAAAGTATAACCAGTGTATTTATTTTCTGTTGTTTCTCACCTTGAAAGGTTGTGTACTGAACAATATGCAAGTCACAGCAATTTTGACTTCACTATCATTACGATAGTTGGAAGATATTCAAACTAACCCAATAAACCACGCCCTATCAACTTTCTACACCCTGTTACACCCATTCCTGGGTGTGGATTATCATTTGCGACAAAAAATCTCGAGTGTGCAGTTGCCAAACTCAGCAGTGTGGGGTGGATGGAAACATCTGCAATGGACAGAAATATTCTCACAGAGGAACAAAACTATCACAGGGGACAATCCCTACAATGAAATTATTATCTGTAGCCATTGCTTTTGAAGTTATTACGTATCATCTACAGTTTAAGAAATACCAATCTTCCCTCTTCAGTTCCATCCTTACAGTTGATTAATCTTGTCCCTTCTTCGTCTAAATATTCGTCATGTCTTACAACTCTCAGCACTGAGTAGCCAAGTTTACTGAACAATGCCTGAGATGACCTAGATACAGATAGGGCAATCGCACCATCAAAACCGATCTTTTTTGCATTCTCTGTGGATGCCTCCAAAAGCTTACGGCCTATACCCTGCCTGCCAAATCTTTTGTCTACCGACAACATGGATATCAACAACAACCTCTTGCATTCTGCTGGAATGAGTGTCTCTAAGCCTTCGCGTAAACTGGCTTCAAAAGCCATCAATACCTTGACTGGGCTCTCTGAAGTAGATTCCGACGTCTCAGTTTCACTTACAAAGTACTCACTTATGTCTTCGTCCAAATGATTAAGACATAGTCCTACAATCTCACCACACGGATTTGTTGCCACAATCGTCGTCTGCTGCGTTAAGCCTTCATGCAGGGAATACTGAAGGAAATCTTTAACTTCTTTTGCATCGGTAGACATGCCTATGCACGTAAAAAATTCAAGATTTGGAAAATAATGCTCAACCAGGAATTGTTGCAATTTACTTGACTCATCTTCAGTAGCAACACGGCACAACACATCCATTTGTGAAAGCTCTCTTAGTTTCACAATCACAGATTTCAGATGTTCAGTGAAACACGTATTTTTTATAAGGAACTTTCCCAGGGGGGTACTCCCTACTTCTCTATACGGGGGGCCATGTCAATATTTGGAGTCTGGGATTTTACAAAAACATCATATTTGGGGTCTGTGAAGAACAGCTTTAAAAGTCTATAATCGGGTTTGAGAATTACAGCATAAGAAATATTCAATATTGGGGTCTTAGGACTGACAACGAAGAAGTTGTAAAAGAAAGCTTTAATATCATAAATGTGACAACGACAATCTCATTACAAATGACGTTCACATATTGTCCACACAATTTGTTCAAGATTCTTCAAAGACGAAATGAAAATTCCTTGGAAACTGCCAACGAAGAAGTTGTAAAAGAAAGCTTTAATATCATAAATGTGACAACGACAATCTCATTACAAATGATGTTCACATATTGTCCACACAATTTGTTCAAGATTCTTCAAAGACGAAATGAAAATTCCTTGGAAACAAATAATTTTATAAGAACTATGACTGAGGCATTCTGTCATTTTTATAGGTTTACACGCTTTTTTATAAGGAACCACTTTATAAGGAACCTTCATGTAGAAGGCCGAAATATTTAAAGAACTTATACTACTAAAGGAAAAATCCCTAAGGAACTTTTCATTTTCAAATTCCGAGTGCTGTACTCAGATGCAAGTGAAGATTGTTAGGGAACTTTTGTCGCTCTCCTATCTCTGATTCTAATAGCTTACGTAGAATTCAAACCAAAGAAAGACACTCTTTGCTGTATCGATCCATCATACAAGTTATGCGCTATGTCTATCCTTTACTCTACTCAACTCGCATCTGCCTGATTTTCTAGATACTCTAGCATTTCTCTACATAACATGTGCACTACCTTATTTGGAACCGAACAGCCCAACAGCAATAATTATCCAATAGAAATATTAAAAACAGGATATACGTATAAACTAAGAGAAAAACAAGCAATATAACGATGAATCAGTTTCCTTGCCTCGTTCTTATGCAGAGGTTCGTGCGTCAATTTCCTCGTTTTACAATAGAAAAAATATATTTGTTAACCATCATTTGCTATACTCCAAACTAAACTTCTAAATGAATGAACTACAACTACTAACTACTGCCTGTAATGCGCGTGCACTGTGCCTTTTCCGACATACCCCCCTCCTTGACTACCTAGGTATCAAGCATAAGACGGGATTTCCAACGCGCGTCGATAGCTGCAGATCTTATGGGTCTGGCGCAAGCTTCATTCACGCTTTCCGTACTAATCTTCTCTCCGTTCTCGTTACTCCCCAATTTCATTTCATCCTTCTTCATCACACCTTCTACTTCACCCTCTTTTTTATCATTTCCTCTATCAACAATCTCTAAAGGATAAAGTTTTGAAATAGGACGATTTAAACGCTCTCTCTTACCACCACCTGCTTTGCGAATAACCACACCCCTTACCTGTCCATCCTTGCTTGGTATTAATGTCTCCACTACACCCAATTTCCAAAGGCCTCGCTTGATATTGTCTTCATGAATCAATACAACGTCCCCTTCTGATATCTCCTGTTGTTTTGGATTCCTTTGTCTATGAAACTCCCTCAAGTTTGTGAGGTATTCACGCTTCCACCTGTGCCAAAAATGGGTTAGTTTTCTAGAAAGATAAAGAAATCTCTTCGTAAGCTTATCATGGCAATCATCATCCTCATAATCATCAAAAATGGTGTTGCCTTCAGACATAGGTGATAATCTGCGTCCCAAAATCAAATGAGATGGAGTCAACGCTTGATCAATTTCGTCGTCTTGGTACGTAAGTGGCCTAGAATTGAGAGTGCATTCAATTTCTAAGATAACGGTAGATAGCTCATCTAGATTTAGCTTTGCATTTCCCAAAACCTTCTTAAGACATCTTTTAACCATACCCACTAATCTCTCAAAAAACCCCCCATACCAAGCTGCTCTCTCTAAATTAAATTTCCATGTAGTTCTTTTGGAACACAAATAATCTCTGGTTTCTTTCTCGTTGAACAATCTTTCGACAAGCTTAGCTGTGGCCTTGAATGTTTTTGCATTGTCTGAAACGATCAGATTTGGTGTACCTCTCCTAGCTGAAAAACGTCTCAAGCAGTTTACAAAAGTAGATGCATTTAAATTTTCAACCAATTCCAAGTGCACTGCTCGGGTAACACAACACGTAAACAGTGCTATATAGACCTTCTTTGCATCACTATTGGGTGTTACAATGTACAAAGGGCCCGCAAAATCCACCCCAGCCTTACTGAAAGGTGGTGCCTCTGTTACCCTGAATTCCGGCAGTGGTGCGAAAGGAGGTGCTCTAAAGGCCTTACTATCAAGTTTCTTGCACTGAAAGCAGTTTCTTATCAGTTTCTTAACAAATTGCCTCCCCTTGCTTATCCAAAAGCGTGATCTCAGTTCTGCCAGTGTCCCTCTTACTTTACAGTGGTGCACCAATCTATGGCAATAGAGAACAACAAGCTCAGTGAAGCGATGATTCCTTGGAAGGATAATTGGGAATTTTGCTCCCTCCTCCAATTCAGAATATTCTAGTCTTCCCTTGCAGACTAAAAGATCATCCTTATTTACAATCCCTAAGCTTTCTCTCATTTTTTCAAAGCTTGAGTTAGACTGTAAAGTGAGTTGAGCATCCTTTATCCACATTTCTTCTGCCTCTCTCATCTCTTCACCACTTAGTTCATCCACTTTTATTTCTTTGCCCTCCTTAATATGTCTCATATTCCTTAGAAATCTATTCACAAGAGCAGTGACTCTCAAGAGTTTTTCTAACTCATTAAATTTTTCCAAATCGATTACATTACCAACCCTTTTCTGATCTTCTGCTAAAACTACCAGGACTGTTGCTCTCTTCCTTTCCTCCCCAATATCTTCTGAATCTTCTGGGATAATTCTAGGGGGCCATTTATGCTTCCCACACTTCAACCAATGTGGGCCTTCCCACCAGAGTTTACTAGTTCCTAACTGGTTAATACTGGCACCCCTTGAACCAATGTCTGCAGGGTTCTCTATTCCTGGAACATGACCCCAATCCTCCTTATTGGATAGCCTTAAAATTTCGTTTACCCGGTGTTGCACAAAGTTTTTCCATTCCCCCTGGTTCAGGATCCAGTAAAGGGCAGTCTTACTGTCCAACCAATATCTTGTTTTGTCTACTTTTACCTGATTTGAAAGTGCTGCTTTTACTGTGTCCACTAGAGTGACTAAAATTCTACCTGCCATCAGCTCTAGCCTAGGGATGGATAGGCCTTTCAAGGGTGCCACTCGGGTTTTTGCACATAGAAGTGTTGAAAATGTACCAAGTGTTGTCTCATACACAATGAATACCATAGCACAATAAGCATACCTACTTGCATCCCCAAATCCATGTATGGTTGTCTCAATTATTTCACCCTGAATACCTTTCAACACACACCTAGGGACCAAAATACTGTTAGACTCTTGTAATTCCTTAAGCCACAACTCCCATTTCCTTGCCTTGTCTTCTGGGAGAGGGTCATCCCACATGAGCTTCTGCAAACACAGTTCCTGAAACAAAATTCTAACCCTGACTAAAACTGGGCTTATAAGTCCTAATGGGTCAAAAACAGTGGCCATGGTACTTAATATACTGCGCTTTGTTGCATTCTTCTCTGAGCTTTGACTTACCTTTCCAAGGTCAAATTGCAGGACGTCATTTTCAATGTCCCAGGATATACCTAGTACCTTCGTCTTGCCCCCCATTTCTTTAGATAATCCTAGGGTTTCCTTTGCATAGGTGCTCTCATCTTCTGAACAGTCTCCTAATACAATTTCTCTCTCTTTTATAGCTATTTTCTCTCCAAGCTCCTTATTATTTGTCTTAAATTTCCTCAGCCTAAACCCTCCTTCTATCATTCTTTCCCTTGCTTTCTCATAAAGAGTTAATGCTTCATTGACATCTTGGCAGCTAGTGACTAGGTCATCAACAAAGAATCCCTCAATCATCTTTTTCACAAATTCAGGGTCTTCCCCTTGGTACTTTTGTAGGTGATGTCTAATCACTGCGTTCAATAAGAATGGGGAACTTGAGACACCAAACACCACTCTATTGAAGCGAAAGGTGACTACCTCTGGCTCTGGACTATGTACATCTCTTACCCACAAGAATCTAAGACAGTCTCTATCCTGGGGATGGATTTCTATATTCAAAAATGCCTTCTCTATGTCCCCAACTAAAGCAACCCTATCTGATCTGAACCTTAAAAGTATGTCAAATATTAATGGAGTAAGAGATGGTCCTTTATGCAAACAATCATTTAGAGAACTTCCTGTCCTCCTCTCCTTGCAGGATGCATCATAGACCACCCTAACCTTTGTGGTTTCTACACTATCTCTACAAACTGCTTGGTGAGGAAGGTATGATACCTTGTTTGCTAGTTCTAACTCAGATACTTCTTCAATAATATTGTTTGCCAGTTGATCTTTAATTACTTCATCATATTTTACAAGAAGTTCAGGTGTTTGCCTTAACCTTTTCAACTGGCTCTTTAATCTAGCCTGACTGTTGGCAAGATTCAATGGTACCTGGCCATGTCCTACCTTCCACGGCAATCCAACAGAGTATCGCTTCCCTGTAAAACAAATGTCATCAATAACATTTTCATGCACTGAATCCTTTTCCCTTATTCCCAGGGAATCAAAATCCCACAATCTGTTGAGATTTTCATCTATTTCTTTACTGCTGGTATCATGAAAAATATCATGTACATGATTAACCACAGAGATTTCATTAGAATTCAATTTCTTACCTTTCAAAGGTCCAGACAGCACCCAACCAAGAGTAGTTCGCACAGCTACAGGCTCTCCATGCCCCCCTCGTCTGGATTCACCTTCTTGAAAATGCCACAAAAAATCAGAACCACACAGAACCTGTATTTCTAAATCATCCTGTTCTTTACTGATGTCTGAAAAATAAATGCTCTTTAAATGTGGGAAATTCTTTTTCATCTCTTCTACATGAATATTGGAGATAGTAGAAATTTCTTCAACCGCAACTGCTTCCATAGAAACTGGCTTTCCTTCAAACAATGGGTCAAGAGAAAATCTATACACCTCTCTGTTTCTCACCTCTGGCTCACTTTTTCCAAATGTCTTAATTCCAAGTGGTTCCTTCCTCACTGGCACAAGTCCTAAGCTACTCACAGCCTTGTCACTGATGAACGACCTCTGACTTCCACTGTCAAACAACACTCTCACTTTACACTCTTTTTTGCCGTTCACCCTGGCCAAGGCTGTTTGCAGAGCAACTTTCTCACCGGCGCTCACGCTGTTGCCTACCCATGAAGCTGCCTGGGGGTTCAAGGTGGGCTCCTTACCTTTTGGCCGCGCTTCCTTATTGATGGTTGGGGGCGCATCACTATGACTACCTGCACTACAAATCGAAATGTGATGTTTACCTTTACAACGAGCACATCTCATTCTACTTCTACACTGAAAAAAGCGATGGCCTACACGTAAACATAAATAACATTTACCGGACCTCATCAAAAATTTCTTACGTTCATCTGGTTTTTCTAATTTATCACATTTCTCTGAGTTATGGGTCCGTTGCTGGCAATATGCACAGGTTTCTTCGCTTGTAAGCAATGCTGAAGCTGTTCCATGGCTTGATTCTTTCTGTCTTCCAAATTGTCCTCCGAAATTCTTCTCTGCTCTTGGGCCAAGAATAGGAACATGGCTTTCTCGAATTTCCAACTCTTTCTCCAGAGATTCAATGAGCTTATCGAGTGTCCAGTCCAGATGATTTTCACCAAAACGAATCATGTTGTAGCGAATCGATTCTGGAATTTTATCCATAATCACAGGAACGACGATGCTTGAATACGAGTCTTTGTCCACTTTCATAGCCTCGAGCCCGCGATAATGCGATTCTATTGACTGATGCAGTGCCCTCAGTTTTGGAATGTTCTTTTCACTGTAAACTGATGGCAAATTTAACATTTCGTTCAAGTGGGCTCTTTTAATGACGCTAGGTTTAGCAAAACGCTTTTGCAGGAGTTCTACTGCTGATTCGTAGTCTGCATCTGTGAGTGGCAATCCAGCAATTACACTTCTGGCCGGTTCCTCTAAGAAACTTCTTAGATATTTGAATTTATCTACCCCAGCCATTTCTTCATCTTCATGTATTGCGCTTTGAAAACTGTCCCAAAACTCCTGCCATTCCGCCACCTTTCCGGAAAATTTTTTCAATTGCAGTTTTGGTAGCTTGGCCTTTGTTCGTTTCCTGCCGCTCTCACTGTCCGCTGATGAAGCAACCGAAGGTGTACTATCTCTTGAACTGCCAGGAAGATTTTTCTCGTTATTTCTGTGTTCCTTAAGGTAGTCCTCTACGCTTAGCTGGATATACGTGACCCTCCCTTGAATCTCGTTTGCATCTTCTGTCTCTTTATCCCGGTCCGCATCATCAGCATCAATCTCAACCAAGACATCTAAAATATCTTTGTCAACTTTTCGAAGCTCTTCAAAATTTTCCGTTAGGTTTCTAGATTGTTGCCTAAGTAGCCTTTCGTCTATATCCTTAGCTTTCAAACTGTCGCTCATCTTGTTGGCGAGTTTCGTAACGCTTGTTCTCAGTGTTTTGCGCTTCTTCTTTAATTTTTCGATATCCATGGTTTCTGCGAAGCTATCTCCGGACGGTGGACCAATATGTTAGGGAACTTTTGTCGCTCTCCTATCTCTGATTCTAATAGCTTACGTAGAATTCAAACCAAAGAAAGACACTCTTTGCTGTATCGATCCATCATACAAGTTATGCGCTATGTCTATCCTTTACTCTACTCAACTCGCATCTGCCTGATTTTCTAGATACTCTAGCATTTCTCTACATAACATGTGCACTACCTTATTTGGAACCGAACAGCCCAACAGCAATAATTATCCAATAGAAATATTAAAAACAGGATATACGTATAAACTAAGAGAAAAACAAGCAATATAACGATGAATCAGTTTCCTTGCCTCGTTCTTATGCAGAGGTTCGTGCGTCAATTTCCTCGTTTTACAATAGAAAAAATATATTTGTTAACCATCATTTGCTATACTCCAAACTAAACTTCTAAATGAATGAACTACAACTACTAACTACTGCCTGTAATGCGCGTGCACTGTGCCTTTTCCGACAAAGATCACATTACATTGGATTGATTGAAATCATGCTTTTGCATATATACAACTTATTTTCTGTCGCTTTTGTGCTTTTGAGGTTGAGTTCTAGCCATAATTAAAGATAAAACTGAGAATTTCAATACTTTTCTAGTGTCTGTGCCATTTTGTGGCACTCTATGTTCAGTGAACATTAAGGAACTATTAAGGAACTTTTAGTACTAGAATTTAATAAAAATAGGTCGGAAAATAAGGAACCTTTAGAGCTAGGCCTTGAGCTAGGTTCCTTATAAAACAAAAAGCGTGTAGTGCCAAACCATGGCTGTATTCTACCTTGTACTGAGCTTAATTGTGGCTATAGCGTAAGACCATTGAAACTCTACACACTTGACACAAGCATAGCAAACAATCTATGCTGGTTTTGGCTGCAAATGAATGGAACCGGGTTCATAATTCTTGATATTTGATGTTATAAACACTTTTCAAATTGAAAGTTCCTCTTAGGGAATTTTCCTTTAGTAGTACAACTTCTTTAAATATTTTGGCATTCTACATGTAGGTTCTTTATAAAGTGGTTCCTTATAAAAAAAGCATGTACAATACTGTTTAAAAGTTCCAGGGAACTGGTAAATCGTTTCTCTGTTACAGCCTACCACTACTCACATTTGATGCTTGAAGACTAGATGACAAAGTAACGCCAAAATAAGAGAAATTAGCGAGGCCTGCCTTTTCAAGATAAGGGACGAGTCATTAATTACTTGTGGGGAGGGGTGGAAGATGTTCTCAAATATTTGATGGCATTTTCGTCCCCCCTCTCAGATTTATGTGATAATTTGATCCCCACTCCAGAATTTCAGAAGAAACTCCATAGTCCTTCTCTTAAAATGCTCTTTATTTTTCACCCCCCATCCGAGTGCGCAGACTTTTGGTTTCCCTCCCAAATGTCTTCCACCCCCTCCCCTGGAGGAATTAACGACCGGTCCCTAAGAGAAAATTTTGGAATCTTTGTTTGCCCAAAAATGTCCCAGAATCCTTTGAAGTTTCTCGTATATATATCAATCAAATAATCTGCAGTTAAATATCCAGATTTGATGTATCTTGGTAATTGCAAAAGGGTGCATCCCAGAAATCGAAAGGGCTTGATTCCAAAACTTTTCCTGGGGCTTTACACATACCACAAGTCTTGCTACCTTCCTACTTACGGCTGGCACCGCTGCTGGACATCTAAGTCCCCACCAAAAATAACCCCATTATGTGTGGAACACTGGTCTAAAAATCAGTGGTGTGAAATTGCTGGCTAATCTAGTTCAGGCTGACATTTCCCTCCCTGGCTTCCCCTAACAACTGCCACTGCTAGGGCAACAATATAGATAATATGAAGCAATAATCCCAAAGTTTGCATTAAATGCAAATTAAAATGTGCATGTAATAATTTGTAACAATGCACTTCAAATAGCCCATATAAAAAGGATATTTTCGTCTTTGTATGCAGATACTCATTTCTTACCTCGCATTATGAAAGCTTTGAGTTACTTCATCAATTTTGCAATTGAAGACAACATTTTGTCGGCAATTCATTTTCGATTTTATCGGCACTTAAAATCTATTCTAGATTCGTCAGCACTTCTGTTCTGGGTTCTAGCGCCCATTTTATCCGCAATGTCCTTTCCCTTATTGCTCCCTACCCCTTAATCAATGTCTTTCACCAGCTCAAGGAGCCAAAAACATCTGAAATGTCAAAACTTGTTCTATCTGACTTTGACGTTCATCCACAAGTTCACAATGTTATCTCTTCGATTACTGACAGCTAGGTACAATCTCACAATCATGTATTCATTCTAATGATGACGTAAACTCGCAGCTCACATCAGATATCAGGTTTAAAAAAGCCGAGATCACAACAGCAGGCTCCCATCGACGACATAGAAGGATTGCAAAATATGATCTAATTTATCACCAGCTTGTCGCTCGTTTTCTAAAATCATCAACATTAATGCACAGCATTAAGGATCATCATCACTGAGATTTTCTGCCGCATGTTAGGAAGATCTTTAAGATGCAGGCTTAATTTCATATCATATGTTTCCTTGAATGAACTCTAATTATGATTATGATTGATGATTTCCATATTTGGACACTCAGAGCGCGTGTTGTTAAAAAAACGTTGTGCTACACGGGAAGCAAGATACGAGGAATAAGTCTGATTACTGCTGTTATTAATGATAATTATAAAGGACTTCTACGGAATCACCATTAAGTAAGTTTATATATTGATTGTCCTCGCTAGTTCATGTTTTGTTTTATTTCTGTTCGTTATGTTTATTGCTGTTACACTAGGCCAGAGATTTACATTTTACTAATTTGTATTTTTATTTACTTTATTTCAGATCGAATAGATTATTAGCTTATTAGTTTATACGATCCAGTGTTTCATTGGAGTCCTTTATCTGCATAACGATACACAAAATTCGATTTAATGATTCGTCGAAGCATCTGGATAAGAAAATGCCCGACGAAGCACAGTTGAAACGAGCGAAGGTAGAGAGGAGGACAGCGAAAGCAGCATTTACGAGAGCAGTGAAAGCTTTAGAGCACGTTATTGCAAACAACAGACCACGGGTAGAAATAACAGCTATACTGAACAAACTACAAGGAGCGTTTGAGAACTTGGTCGGAAAGCATGAAGAATTTGCTAGTTTAGTCGAGGACGACGAAGAATACGATAGGGAAGAGAAATGGCTTGCAGAATGTCAGGATGTGTTCATGGAAACTGAAACTAGGGCGAAAATCTGTATTGATAAAATGACGGAAAATACATTAACTGGAAATAAAGATGAAGAACTGGAAAAGCCATCTGAAAGTTCGGAAATTCCCCATGATGGAACCCTCAGTGGAAACCCACAAGTATCTGATGTCAATGAGAATGCAAATAGTGTAATACAAGAAGAGGCGGGCACTGTTGACACAATTAACGTAACTGATGAAACTGAACAATATCCAGCATCTGAAGGGCAACACAGAAGACAAGATAATGACAGTTCTATTAAAGACCAGCAATATTGTGGGTTTAAGCTAGAAAAACCGAAATTGCCGTCATTCTCAGGTGATGTGCGGGAATATGCAATTTTCCGGTCTGACTTCAAGCATGCAATCGAGGCCAGGTATACTAAGAGGGATGCGATAACAATGCTGCGCACATGTTTGAAAGACAAACCTTTAGAATTGATAAAAGGAATTGGCAGTGATTATGAGGCTGCATGGAGTTATTTGGATGCGATTTACGGTGACCCGCGCTTCGTATCAGATACAGTTACACAGGATATTATGAAGTTTAAACCCCTTAATGATGGCGAGGATGCTCGTTTCTGTGATTTAGTGCACCTTGTGAATCGCAGCTACAACACACTAAAGGAAGTTGGAATACCAAGTGACATGAACAATAGTCATATGCTGTCAATTATTGAGCAGAAAATGTGCGCCGACGACAGGAAAATATGGGCGAGAGAACTAGAGCGAGAAAAGAAGACTCCAACATTACAAGCACTTTTGTCGTGGATGACTGTGGAGATGAAATCACGCATGCGCGCCACAGCACCGATTAGAGCAACTGCAATTCAGAGACGTTTAGTTCACCATGTAAGTACTGATAGCAGTAGCAGAAACTTACCAACAAGGCATAAATGCTGGATTTGTTTGAACTCTGCACACTGGCCAGATCAATGTCAGAAATTTGCCCTGCTTAGCATTGATGATCGTTACAGAATTGCGAAGGAAAATAGAGTCTGCTTTAGTTGCTTGAAAAAAGCTGGGAAAGATCATAAGGCTTCAAATTGCAGCAGAAGGCAACAATGCCCCAAACTTGACAATGGCATACAATGTACTAGCTTTCACCATCAACTTCTGCACAAGACTAAACCAGTTCAGATCGGTATTGCTACAGCAATTGACGAAAGTGAAGCAGTTTTGCCCATTATCTCAGCAAATCTCTCCAATTCAAGTGGGTTTTTTAAAAGAGCAAACGTGCTATTGGATTCCGGTGCACAGATCAGCTTGATACGCCAAGACACTGCTGCAACTCTAGGATTACAAGGCCAGAATGTTACAGTCTCAATTACGAAAATCGGCGGAGAAGAGGAAACAATAAAGACCAAAAGGTATACAGTAGCGATTTCATCAGTTGATGGAAATAGGCAATACTCAGTAAAAGCAATCGGCATTCCAGTCATCAGTGATGATATAAAGTCCATCAATACGTCAAGTTGTTCTGAGCTGTTTGGACTTCAAGGGCAGAAATTCCACAGAGGACGAGGCCATGTTGATTTACTGATTGGCATTGATCATGCACACATGCATTCAGGGGAGACAAAACAGGCTAATCATCTTGTGGCTCGACACTCTCCTCTAGGATGGGTACTTTTTGGGAGTAGACCAGGTAAAAAATTAGACGCAATGCACATTCTTCATGTTAAATATGCTGTCCCAGTTGATCTCACTGATTTTTGGACAACTGAGTCAATGGGAGTAAACGTAAAAGGGTGTGTTTGCAGTGCAGATAAACTGAGTCAAGTTGAGAGAGATGAAGCCAAGATAATAGAAGATTCTTGTGTGAAAGTCAAAGACCAATGGATGATGTCATATCCATGGAAAAGAGATCCAAATGAACTACCGGATAACAAACAACTAGCAGTTAAGCGTTTAGAGTCTATAGAGCGACGACTGAAGCAGAATCCTGATCATGCAAAGGCTTATGACAATCAGATGAAAGAAATGAATGAAATGAAATTCTCTAGAAAACTAACAGAAATGGAAATGAGAGACTACACGGGTCCTGTACACTATGTCCCTCACCATGCCGTGCTGAGACCAGACAAGAAAAGCACACCTGTGAGAATTGTATTCAATTCATCTTCAGTGTTTGCAGGTCATAGACTGAACGATTACTGGCTGAAGGGTCCTGATCTGCTAAACAATATATTTGGAATAGCTCTCCGCTTCAGAGAAAACCAAGTGGCATTGATGGGTGACATTTCAAAGATGTATCATCGAATACTGATTCCAGAGAAAGATCAGCATGTACACAGATTCCTTTGGCGTAACTGTGAAACAGAAAGAGAGCCAGATGTGTATGTAAAGACGGTACTAACGTTCGGTGACAAACCTGCTCCCGCAATGGCACAGATTGCATTGAGAAAGACAGCACAGGAGAGTAAAAATCTGAAGCCAGAGGCAGCTAAGGTGCTTACAGAAAACGTATACATGGACGATATTTGCGAATCTGTGGAAACAGTAGAAGAGGTAAAAAAACTTGCAGAGGACATTGACATTGTCCTAAAGAGTGGAGGTTTTCAAGTGAAAGGTTGGATGTCAAACAAAATTCTGAATGAGGAGAATCAAGATGCAAATGAACTGAAAGGTAATGTGGAAGAAAAGGTACTTGGAATATCTTGGAACAGAGAGGCTGACACATTATCATGTCAAATTGAGTCGAAATTAACGAGTCCAAATGATGAAAATGAGCATTTCAAGGAGTTGAAGATGACTAAAAGAAACTTGTTAAGTGAAATTGCAAAGATCTATGATCCTATTGGATTTGCTGCTGCGTTCATTATTAGATTGAAAATTGGCCTACAAAAGCTGTGGCAAATTGGAATTGACTGGGATGATGAAATTCCACAAGAACTACAAAGTGATTGGGTTGAACTGTTCATGGAAATGAAGAACATAAACAACATTTGCTTTAAGAGATCTCTGATGACAGCTGATGCTGCAGAAAGACCTTCTTTATGCATATTTTCAGACGCATCACAAGAGGCTTTTGGTGCTTGTGCTTACATTCGTCAGAAAACTAAAGATGGGAGATTCGATGTAAGATTTATCACTGCAAAATCAAGAGTGGCACCTCTGAAACAGCTAACAATACCACGACTAGAATTGCAAGCTGCTGTTCTCGCGTCACGATTGGCAAAGACAATCCAAGAAGAGTCTAGAATAAATTTCAATGGAGTAACGTTCTTTACCGATAGCATGATAACACTCGGCTGGATTCAAAGCCATTCACGCAATTACAAGCCATTTGTGTCAGCAAGAATAGGGGAAATTCAGAGCAATTCGAATCCAAATCAATGGAGACACATATCAAGTGAAGACAATGTAGCTGACGACCTATCAAGAGGAATCAGTGTGCAAGAACTGAGTGGAAGATGGATGAATGGCCCAGAATTCCTAAGATTACCAGAAGAGTTTTGGCAAGTGAAATCTACATCCATGCCATTGAAAGAAGATGAAGAGCGTCGTCATGTAAAGAATGTTGGGTCAGTTAACTTTGTAGGGGCTGAAAGCTTAATTGACTATGAGAGATTTTCAAGTTGGAGAAAACTAATCCGAGTCATAGCATGGATAAAGAGACTAGCAAAGAATATCAGATTACGACAACACAGATCAAGTTGTGAAAAGAAGTACTTAACACCTGAAGAACTACATGAAGCAGAGATATTTTTGATTAAAGACGCGCAAAAGTTATTACATGATAGGGTGAAGAAAGGCGAATTTAAGTCACTGAGTCCATTCACAGACGAAAAGGGAATTATCAGAGTCGGAGGCAGAGTCGACAAGGCAATAGTATCCTATGACATGAAACATCCAGTGCTTCTGCCAAACGAGCATAGAATCTCACTATTGATTACAAGACAGGTGCATCAGTTTGGGCATTCGGGTGTAGCAACGACAACAGCCAAAGTGAGGAGAAAGTACTGGGTTCTGAAAGGGAATAAAATCAGTAAATCTGTCAAATACAGATGCAAGTTTTGCAGAGAGATGTCCCATTTGGCTGAAGAGCAAATGATGGCAAATCTTCCTTCTATTCGACTGGCACCACAAACACCCCCATTTTACTACACATCATGTGACTACTTCGGACCCTACAATGTCAGAATTGGACGCAACAAAACAACTAAACATTATGGTGTTATCTTTACATGTCTCAACACGAGAGCCGTACACCTAGAGCTGGCAATGGATTATTCCACGGTGGAGTTTCTGCAGGTTCTTCGACGATTCTTCTGCATTAGAGGATTTCCAGCAGTAATTCTTAGTGACAATGGTTCCCAAATGGTTGGTGCAGAACGAGTGTTGCGAGAAATGGTACAAGGGCTAAGTATTGATAAGCTCCAAGAGTATTGTTCTGAACGAGGAATTAATTGGATTTTCATCACACCAGCAGCACCTCATCAAAACGGTTGTTCAGAGGCACTTGTGAAAAGTTGTAAAAGGGCACTAAAGATTGCCATTGGAGATCAAGTTCTGAGACCTTTTGAACTTTATACTTGTTTGCTGGAGGTTGGAAACTTGCTGAATCAACGCCCAATCGGACGAATTCCAAATGACCCTGATGATGGAGCATTTTTATGCCCAAATGATCTCCTCTTGGGACGAGCAACAGTAGAAGTACCACAAGGTCCATTTAACGAAATGCGGAACCCACATCAGAGAGTAGAATTGGTACAACAGATTGTAAACTCGTTTTGGAAAAGGTGGACAAGAGACGTTTTTCCATCACTTGTTCCTCAAAAGAAATGGCACACATATAAGCGCAATGTACAAAAGGATGATATTGTCATAGTTGAAGACATAAACGCAATCAGGGGTAAATGGAGAATAGGACGGATCATAGAAGTATTCCCTGGATCAGACGGACGAGTTCGAAATGTAAAAGTAAAGACAGCTTCCGGAATATATTATCGACCGATAAGAAAAATTGTAGTACTGCAACCAGCAGAAGGATACGATTGACTTATGCTTGATTTTTGCTAAGGACCATGCCCTTATCGGGGGGGAGGATGTTTCCTTGAATGAACTCTAATTATGATTATGATTGATGATTTCCATATTTGGACACTCAGAGCGCGTGTTGTTAAAAAAACGTTGTGCTACACGGGAAGCAAGATACGAGGAATAAGTCTGATTACTGCTGTTATTAATGATAATTATAAAGGACTTCTACGGAATCACCATTAAGTAAGTTTATATATTGATTGTCCTCGCTAGTTCATGTTTTGTTTTATTTCTGTTCGTTATGTTTATTGCTGTTACACTAGGCCAGAGATTTACATTTTACTAATTTGTATTTTTATTTACTTTATTTCAGATCGAATAGATTATTAGCTTATTAGTTTATACGATCCAGTGTTTCATTGGAGTCCTTTATCTGCATAACGATACATCATAAATGCTTATAACATGTGAAAAACTGATTGATTACTTCCTGAAGTAAGCTGTAATCAAAGGAAACATGAGTTTTCTTTAATCCCCCAAGGTTCCGAGTGCGCAAGTTTTCCATAACAGAAGATTTGCGCACTCGCAAACTTCAGAAGATTGAAAAAGTTAATTTTTTCTATTGGATTGTTATTGGCTGAATGATATGCTCACGATTTACGTAAAATCTCGAAAGTTAGGATGCTTCATCTAGTTTCATTTCTGACTAAACCCAACGTGTGGAGACAAGCAAGCCTCAGATCCCTAGCCAGGGGGGCCTGAGGGAACACCTCCCAGACTTTTGAAATCTACTTCAGTGATCTCCAGGTAAATACAGTAGTACACTCCAATATTTTTGCATCATTCTTCAGATTAGGTTCTCTTGCAAACAGATTGTTACATAACACGCTTTGCTGTTCATCCATCAGGTATGGTGCCACTGGGGCGGTAGGGTGGGAACTTTAGCCAACAGTTTTTCAATATGTAGATTTTTCATGGATCCACGCCTGAGTACCATACAAATCAGCCAGAATATAATCTGGGAAATGCATTTTTAGCCAATCTAGAGAGTAAAAGTTTGAATACTCTACACGGACACAAATTGGAACATGTCACCAGGGCAAAGTATTTAGGGGTCACTTTTAACAATAAACTCACGTGGGATGAACACATTAGCACTATTACAAGCAAAGCTAACAGAACCCTAGGGTTCTTGAGACGAAACTTGCAAGTGAATAACCAGCAGTTAAAGTCACAAGCCTACAAAACATTAGTCAGACCAACTGTTGAGTATGCTTCCACTGTGTGGGACCCCTATACTAAAAAGAACATTGATCAACTAGAAAAAGTACAGCGCAGAGCTGCAAGGTATGTGCATAACAGCTATCATAACACTTCCAGTGTAACCGATATGCATCAAAAACTAAATTGGCGCAGCCCTCAATGTAGACGTAGAGATGCCAGACTCTGCATGCTATACAAGATTCATTACAATTTAATAGCCATTCCTGCAGACTACCTACGACTTCAGCAAAGAAACACGCTTTTCGCACCAGCTGGCTTTCCACATTTTACACGGATCAGGAAACCACCGTAAATATGCATTCTTCCCACATACAATACGGGAATGGAACCTCTTACCAGTAAATGTAATCGCAAGTCAAAGTATTGACTGTTTTAGAGATAGAGTGAGCATGTTGGACTATAGTCGTGTGCCACGTATGCCAGCAATCTAAATTCATAAGGACATCTTTTTATGAAAATTCTTTTAGAAAACGTTTAAAAAAAACTCAATAAATAATTATATATTTCTCTTTTAGCTGTGACATCCGGGGTGGAAAGTATGTAATACATTCCAATCGATTATGCACAGTTTGAGGCTCATGGGCACTTCCTTCAACATACCGGGCTGATCTACCCGAATCATAGTGCCATTCATACTTTCAAATTTTTCCAAGTATTTGCTTACTATCCACTCTGGCTGTCACCCTGTCAGAATCTTCTCTATAGAAGGCAGACAGTATCTGGTAGATAGATAGATAAAACCAGGGTGGGTCTTCCTTCATCACTAAATGAAGCCGTCAACCTTCCCACAACTGCATGTTGCTTAGCAGATTGGTAATCGCTATTTTTGGAGTACCTGTGCCCCCTAAAAATACACCCCGACTATGGTACTGCATTGACACATAGTGCACATCACTGCTCAGTATTGCCAGCTCTCCCTTTACAATTAACTTATGGCCACTGATCGCAAAATTAACATCTGGCAAAAAAAGTTCAATTCTAATCAATTGGGGCAAGGTTTTGCACTTTCCCTTCTCAGAACAGTCAAAGGACCTTCCCTATACATCAGCATACTTAAGCTCTCTCAGAGCTCTATGAATGACAAATGAATTCTGCAGATGATAAGATGACAGAACAGATAACTCACAGTGGATACGAATAACAATCAAAATGGTACTTACACAATTGAAACTTACCCCAAAACTACGGGACAATATATTAATTCTTATGCAGACTACTGACAGTTGCTGATTGTTGATTTGATAACTAAAGGTTGTAGCAAAGAGAAACGTACACCCATAGACAAACTCAATGTTCTGAACACAGAGGGTTTCTTGAGAACAAAGGTCTAGGAGGCAGGGGGCTGGGAGGGTAGAAGTCCAGTCTGTTTGACAACTTCCTTCTAAAAGAACAATAGCTTTTCCCAAAGATAGCTGTAGCTCAATATGCCCAGGCAACTCATTCCGGCAACATATTAGTGATCCAGGAAAACAATTTGTAACCCCCTAAATTTACAGTAATCTTATGCCCATGCTTGGGATGATACAGGGGCTTCTCATTATTTCTACATGGATTGTAATAGCTGCTTATGGGATTAAAGGAAAGTCTTGCTACCCTAGAGAAGCATCTTATCAAAATGCATACCTATTGAAAAATGGAAGAATACGTCTTAAATGAAGTTAACTCAAACTAAACAACTACAAATCTGACAATAGATAAAAAAAATATCACTCCTGCCCAACACCAGCAAAAATATAGAAAACAAAGTGAACCAATTCCAGTAAAAAGAATTATCATCTTCACCAAAATTGTCAAATTCCTCAAGTAAATGCCTATAAAGATTAGGAGATCAGGTAAGATACCCAAACCTAATGATTGCTGAAAATCAGTGTCTCTACCTCCCTACCCTCTAATGTCTAGGTGAAGTCTTGATGTGAAAACATGTCATTTGATACTGTGTGTTTATGCTAAAATATGATGATATGTAACACAATCTATGAGCTTAAGATATTAAAAATGCATGAACCTTTCCTAACAGCCAAGTCACTTCAATAGCAATAAATGCAACAAATGAATTCTACGTCCAGAGTAATATCAAACCAATTTTAATAAGCTCAACAAAGGATCTTTCACAACCAAGGCTGTCAAGGTTTTATGCGTTGCAAGCTAAATAATCATAATTAAGGGTGAGAAAGATCTGACATGGTGGAAATATTCCAAAGCAACCACTATTAGGCATACTAACTTTGAAGGATGATTGTCTGCGAGTGTCCTAATCACCTGCTATTGACCAAAATAGGATGAATATGGAAAGGAAGTAAATGAGTTAATCACTATATGACAATTGGATCATCAAGAAATGCTACTTTCTAGTGAATGAATATACTGTGGGTATGGATATCAAAATATTTGAGTCCTGCTATTCTAAAGATAAGATTACTATTGAAACAGATAATTAAATGGCATGCTTCCTCCAACCTTCTATAACAGCATCATCTGATGGCTTTGTCAATGCAAAAACTGAGTGCTTATCAGCTGCTGCTAGGTATGAATGGACATACTTCAAATTCTCAGGGATTTCATATTTTTTATAGTGCTTTGCAGCAATCCTTACATGATGCAACTTGGGTAACAAGATGCAATCAGGGTGCAGTAGGTCATCTCCATCCAAGAAACAGCCCGGTGATGTGGAGAGGAAAGTATCAAGACGACTCAACTCATCTGTCAATGCTTGTGCCAGTTTTGCATCATTTGATTTGATTTTATTCTTAATTAAAGCAGAGAATTTTAAAAACACCTTATCACCAGCTGCATTAGTAGCCTTGCTCAGGCAAACCAATTTAGGAACTGGCCTTATTTTATCAAGGTAATCTGCAATTGCATTTGAATCACAAATCACTGTTTCACCATGCTGGATGATTGGTACCTTTGTGGGCAATCCATGTTTTGCACAGAAGTCTTCAAACTCCCGTGACTTAACATTCAGATTTACTGGGCAAACTGTACCACCAATTTTCTTCAGCTTTAATGTCATCATAATACGATGGCAAAATGGACAATCCCCAAGTTTATTTGGGAATGAAGCATGAGCCTGCAAAATTGATTTGCATCAAGGTAAGGATCATGATCCATCAAAAAGCCAAAAGTATGATATGATCTATCAGCAACTATCTTAATAAATTAAATTGAGAATTACTCTACACCAAAACTATGCCCAATGATTCACATGTTCATTAACAAATTTGGAGCTATTAGCACTTTTCTACTCCAAAGAATTTTGGGTAATAGTAATAATACAAACACAGATTTGACTTAAAGCTCTTCTTGAGACTCATCTTTTATACAAGAAATGATTCTATCATTAACACATCAAAAGCTGCAACAGATTTCAGCTTCAGCCAGTTGGCAATTAGTTGTCAGTATCAAATGCATACTAAGAAGGTAAAAACACAAAGGAAGTACATTGCTGCAGACAATCAAGCAAATTAGAGAAATAGAAAAATGGAAATACCTTGATAAAGAGGTCTACTTTAATTTCTGGGGGCTCATATTTTGGTTTTGGAAGAACTTTGGGTGGTGCTGGCTTTGTAGAATTTGATCTAACAGCATTTGCTTTATGACTGTCAGATGCTTCTTTTCCTGCAGATACATTATTCACAGAGTCTTTAGGTGATACCTCATTTTGGGCAGCAGATGATGATTCTGCAGTGGATGTCTGAACTGTTGCTGCTGAGGACCTGTCTTCATCACTAGTTTGAGGATCTTCTTGGGTGGCAGTTGAAGGTTCTGTAGACTTTGAAACCTGGGAATCTTTTGAGCCCAGACTTGAAGTTTCATCAACAGCTTTTGATTCCTCAGGGGTAGTAGCTATGGGGTCCTCTGGAATGGAAGCCTGAGGTTCCTTTGGGGTAGCTACAGAGGAAACTTCTGATGTGGAAGAGTCTGGTTCCATTAAAGGCACACTGTGGTTTTGCTCTTGAACAAGAGTCTGGGTCTCTTCTTGAGCTGCAGTTGAGGCCTTTTCTTGAGGAGCAGTTAACATCTCCTCTTGAGGAGCTGAAGAGGACAACTCTTGAGAAGCAGTTGAGGGCTCATCTTGAGAAACAGTTGACGGTTCCTCTTGAGGAACAACTGATGGCTCCTTATTTGAGGGCTCCTGTTGTGGAGCAGCTGAGGGCTCTTCTATGGTAGTAGCTGAAGATTCCATTAGTGGATCCTGGGGTTCATCAGTTACATCTGTACTACTAAGTGGGGTTTGAGGCAATGCTTCCCCTGAAGTGTCCTGCTTTACTTCTTCAGTAGCTGTCTCTGACTCTGCAATCTGGGTGGCCTATGTAACAAAATAAACTGCAAATGTGGCCATGGCTTTAATTTGTAAATGTTATAAATATCATATCTATGTACTGTGTACGACTCAAAAACGCAAGAAATAAACAGAAATGCTCAATGTTAATGCGAGCGACTATTTCCAATATGACGGGGTTGTTCCTAACAGAAAAAGATGAAAGATCACACGTAAAATCGCCCAAAAAGTACATATTGTCACATGTTCACAGCAACTGCTAGGTATACCTTACTATGGACTACGAAAATTGGTTGTATTTGTTTGCTCAGAGGTGTGGTAACAGTGCTACGTTGCTCATTTTGGGGATAGGCCTAAGATATTTCCGCCTCAACAGAGAAAAACAGCACGAAGGCTTACTTCTACGTTACCATCCGATGCAACAGCTTCTTGTGAGGGTTCCTTCCCATTCAATACATCTGTCCGTTCACTAATGTCTTGTTTAGTAATGTCAGTTTCTCCGTCTCCTTCACAGTCTTGTGGTGGTTGCCCATCCTCCATCTTCGACTGCTCATCAATGATATTCTCAGTTTCCACGTGAACCCCCTCTTCCGCAATAGGTTGGCCGGGTACGTCGGCCTTTCCCCCTTCCTCGCTCATGATTCTAATAACGCAACAAACGAAACAAGTCGGTCGGGCAACCAAGCAGAAAAAACCCTGATATGCCAGTCAACAATCGAAAAAGCGATGCTTCTGCAAACATGTGGCTCAGACGAATCAAATTACTCGTCATTATTTGCATAAGATATTGCGTTAACAAGCTGTCAACATTTCCCTAGGCTATTTCATGTGCTGACAGTTTGCCATCATAAAAAGTTGAAGCTGTAAGATCTACATTTTACTCAAAAGAATATTTATAGAGAAGATGATTTGTTGCTTCAAAGTGTTCAAACATAAGATAGGTGGCAAACATTTGAACTCGGCTGTGCGCTCCCATATTGGGTGCCTGGCAGGGATGTCCCTAGACAATTTTGCTTGGGGGGCGGGTCCAGAAAAAGTGACAAACTTATTCACTGTTGGCCAACTCTACTTTCCATAGCACAAGAAACCAATGTTGATAGTTGGCCAAACTCTCCAATTCATGCATTCATGCAGATTTCTAGCTAAATGACCAACTTTTTACAAAATTTCATTAACTTTGACCGATGAGTTAGTTGTTCTCTTGACACTGAACTACCACAATTCATACTTTGGCTAATTTACCCAATTTTACCTGAAAACAACATAAGATGAGGGGGGGGGGCTTTCTCCTCGATTAGTTTACCTATTGAGAGAGCTCCTCCTCTAAGTAATTCCCTATATACAATTTATTTCCCTTGTATTTGTATTGTGAATTAATTTTTCTGTAACATTATTATGTCTGTAAGTAGTTTTCGTTAATTATTTGTATGGCTAGTTTCGTTATATGGTTATAAATTCTATGTAGAGAATTTAAAGATATATGAACTGAACTGAACTGAACTGACATTGGGAGGGGGCTGGGGTCCTGCCACAATTCATAAACGTTTATTTATAAGAACAAAGCATATAAGAATATAAGGCTTCAAATGCCAAAACAGCATATGTTAAGAACATGACATGGCTTTATAACTTTCTTTCAAAAAACATAAGATAAAAAGGGTAAACTAAAAATAAATGACTAGGAAAACGCAACAAATATTTATAGTAAAGAGCCTCTTGGCAAAAATGTTTCAATGGATGCAAGGTGAATTCACAGACATATGTGCTAAAATTTAAACCGCGGCTCCTTTTCAGGGTGATTATCGCTAAGTTAAGAACATAACTAGGCTTCATCGAAAGTCGATGTTCTTATATAAAAAGGACGTGTAGTTTAGAAAGAGTATGAGATGAATCGCATGAATATATCAATGACAGATCACCTAGCAAGTGGTGCAGATTATAATAATCTGGTTACTTTTTAATGAAGATCTCAATTGAGCTCCATCTGTTGATTTAATTATTGATCTACATCAAGCACTATGCCGTAGTTGCTGTTGCTGCTTCCTGGGCTGGAAAATAAGTAATTTGAACTGTAAATTATCGGGTGAATAAGCATATATAAAGCATATCCATTTTTGTAATGATTGTGATTGAAATAAGAGTCCAGTTTTCACGACAGTGGCAACTCTAAAGAAAGAGACTATTTCTCAAAAATTCAATTTCCAGTTTTGATTGTATTGCAAGCTGTCTTATGCTGTAACTACACATCCCCAAAAAGAGCAACAATAACGAAAGTGGAGTCTAGCAATGTTTTGGAACGAAAATTTCAAGCACAATTTACATCAATATGGTTTCAGAAAAGACCAGAAAGAGCAGATTGCCCTCTACCACGAACCGAAAGGAGGTCTCCAACAGTTTTGGAATGATTATTTAGTGATCTCAACTCTCCAGTTTTACAATGATGTCATCAAGGGCCGATTTGTCTTACATGTTTTTTTTATAAGCATAGCGTTTATAAGCATATGCAGGCTCAGATAGGACATTTTTTTAAGCATATGCTAAGCATATTCCCCAGCCTTGGTATTTATACTTTACTTTTGTAGGGTCGTTTTTAGTTCTGAGGTTTTTGAAACAAACAAAACATTAGAAGGTGTCATAATTCCCGGGGAAAAAGAATCCAAGAAACGGGTAAACCTCCCGTCTATAATTTCTTTCCCCTGAAGACGAAGAGGGAAATTTGGTTCACTTCATTGACAGCGTTATTGAAAATTTATAGATTAAAGTACTGTTTATGCTATATTTATATTTAAGATATTTAAAATTGTGTTTTTTTGCATACAAAATGCTTGAATCAACCAGCTTAAATCTACTGAATCAACCAGCTTAAATCTACTGAATCAACCTTAACCTTGAAACCTTTTCACGTACCATAAAAATTTAGATCTAACCTTTTTTCTAAAACTAAGCATAATTTAAGCATATTTTAAGCCTGTCTGTGTTTCCTTGCTAAGCATACCTCAGCCTATTTTCAAAAATTTGCATGCTTATAAAAAAAAGCATGTATTGCCCCGGCCCCTCAAGGTATTATCCACTGATAAGCGATATTATGTCATGTGACTATTGTAAAGAGCCTAGCAAGTACCTCATGTGAAAATATTACAGATATGACCTGGTAGAACTGGAAAACAGCAGGGCCTACTGCCTTCTGTACAGTCAATCAATCTCGCATCCTGGCCTCTAGAATAGACATTCCCAAATGAAGAGTGATAGCAATGGGTAGACCTTGTATATCCAATCAATTCTGCGTGGCATTTTATTTGTTTTCAATTTACTATAGTGGAATTTGTACAGATCAGGCGTTGGACACCAGGATCGGTGTAGGCCAAAAACAGTCGCAGAACTCTACGTACGCAAGGAAGGAAGGCAGTGATTATTATTATGAGACTTCTTCATCAAATATCGAAGCATTCAGTAGTGTAGAAACTGTCCAAAAACATGAATATATTAGTTCTACAGTTCTTGCAATCATTGAGCCTTCGTCAATATCGCATGAAAGTTCTGGGAGAATAGGAAGTACTTTTAATGCTCAGTCTTTAGCAGAAAGTGATCTACTATCAAGCTTCTCATTATCAGCGTGGTCACAAAGCAGAGCAACACCCGCTCATTTCAATAGTCGTAGTACTTCTGACGATTACAGCGCACAAGAGACACAATCAGCACAACCAACTTCAGCATCTCTTAGTGTTATACCATTGTCTATGTCAAGTGTTCATTCATTGATTCCTTCATTAGCTACCAGCTATGATTTGCCGTCATATAACTCAGAAGGATATACATCATTGGTAGATGCTACTAGCACCACCCCCAAAGAGTCCATGACACCATTAATAAGCAGTTTATCAAGAAGGATTGAACCTAGCCAGATTGTGTCCTCAAGTCAACTCATGCTTACTAGCTCAATAACTGTATCAACTGCAGATCCTTTCAGTACAAGCAATTCCACCACATCCTTGCGAAAGAAAACATCTAGTTTGCACAGCACTGCGATTTCATACATTTCATCAGTCACCTCAATGCTACGAGTATCATATAATGCTAGCTCCCAATTAGCATTGGTTACATCTTCATTAGAGACGTCTTCAATGGAGGCATTATCAGTTTCATCAGTCACACCATCATCATCTTGGCACCTTGTCACTTCACCCTCATTTTCAGTGGTTAGCAATCAAAGTAATATTAGACCAATTGCAAAGACTGGTTGCAATGTAGTTCTTGATGGACTTGCAAGTGCAATGGGACAAATGACATTTTGTCTCATAAAACACCTACGACCAATTGAAGTCTGTGCAGAATGCACAAAATTTCACTCAAAACTTAGAAGATATGAGAATTTGATTCATAACACAAAGGATTGTGAAAAAGAACTTATTCTTGATTACAATGCTCAATATCAAGCTGTGAGAAAAATGTACAAAGTTCAATATGATATGTGGCAAGATTTTGAATGTGAAAGTAAGTTTGTTAGTTAAGTAGTTTACAAATGCACCAGAAGGTTGAAGTTAAATTGTGCTTTAAGGGAAAGCAAAGGGTTTGCCCTTGATGTTCCTCTTAGTTACATTGTAAGGTCTGACCACCTGCAATAGTGTATTCTTGGAGGAAATCTGCAGATGAAACAAACTTTTGATTTTGATAGTTTTTTGACCTTATACCTCAATGATTTAGCTTCAATGTATTTTTGTGTGAGTTTAGCTGATTAATGATATGTTCCTTTTCAAAATACATGGCAAGCTAGTGAGCAATGCTTTCTTAACCCAGAAAAATACCTTACAGTATTGTGTTGTGTCAATATGCTATATTGAGGCTAGGCACTGCATTGATGTTCCAATGGAAATAAAGAAACCTTCACCTGCAAAAAATTTTTGGATGCTCAGGATTTGATGGAAGCTCAAAAACCTATGGTCTTGAAACTAATTACTAATTTAGACAAGGGGTGCTCTTTCCTTGATTAGTCTAGCTTCTGAAAGAACTCCTTTAAATCACTCAGTTCATGCTGCTCCTTTTGTCTATATTGTATTATTTTTCTTATATTGTTATTTCTTATATTGTTATCTAGATTTATTTAATTCAGTTCTGTTTGGTGTATTTTGTTAAATGGTTGTATTAGCTGATCACTTATAAACTATAAGGGGAATAATCTATGGCATAAAAACTGAACTGAAGTGGACTGAAAACTGAAATGGACTGAATGAGTAGTGTAAATTAATTTCAGTCATGGGAAGTGACATTTTTGCATATATTTTCTAGGAATCCCCAGTTCAACAATTATTGGCTGTTATACTATAGAAAATGATTAAGCTTAAATTAAGTTATTTTTTAATGTTGTTTCAGAGTGCTATGAAGACAGAAGTGATACTGTTATCCCTTCTGCTCCATGGGTGCCCAAAGAGCAATTCCTAAAAAGTCAGTTGCTGATTAAAGATATAATGGTTTGCTTCACAAATTACTCTCAAGCCAAGGTAAACTCTTCTTTTCATCTTTCTCATTATTGTACAATGGTAGTAGGTGCACTGCTATAGTTAAACATTTATCAATTCATCTTAGCTCAGTGGAAATAGATAATCTCCCTGCAGAACAAATTTGAGTGCATAATGTGAAGGAATTTAGCAAATGGTGTGGGATATTGTAGGCAGGTTAATATTTACCATTAGACAGTAGGCCTCAGAAATATGATATCTATAGTACACTAAATGTGAATTCTAAATGCTCATAGTTTATGAAATTGTGTACCATGTATTGTAGATATTGATCATGGTTGCCTGTATTCTGGCCAGTTTTATAATAGCTAAATTTTCCTTCCTAGATATCATTGCCTTATCCTGTAATGCTGAATGTGAGCAATGGTGGGAATAAAACATCTCCAGGCCGAGCTAGCTTGATATGCACAAAATGTGAAGACATGTACAAAAAGCTAAGAAAGTATATGAAGTCAATACACATTGAAGGAAGTGCTGAGAAACGCTGGTGTGCTGATATGGTTTATGGGGTAGGTCTACAACTCCTTTAGATGTTGCAAAATTGAATATTAAACCAAATCAAGTTGCTAATTAGAATAAAACAATTTTTGATCCACCTGCTGTTTCTTTAGCAATATTCCTCTACAGGATCCTACTTGTATATTTATGAATGTTCTTGCACCTCAGTCACAGTTGAACTCAACTACTGAAAAACTTTATGTTCAGTGATATTTCTCTATTCAAAACAGAAAGTTAAGGATTGGTTGTTTATTCATCTGTGTAAATAAATGATACTATCAATACACCACTTTCACGGACCGCGCACTAGAGGATTGGGCCGAGATTTGGGGTGAAAGAAATTTTTGGTTGTATACAAATACTTATGAATACGGCTTGTTGATTGTCAATATCGTTGGATATTTCACGTGTCTCTCATCGTTTTCATTTGTTATCTGCTATTATTTGTTGATATGTGATCTGGCTACCTTGGGAAGAGTGTTTTCTCAAAACTTTTACGAGTAATTTAGGCTCACAGCTCACAGAAGTAGTATCTTACACTGTAGTGGCCTAAGCCTACCCAGTCGTATCGTAATGGTCAATGGAAACTGTGTTGTAGTTGGTTGCCGAAATAGCAACTACAGATTGAAATAGTGGAAGAAGAAGGACTTTAGTGAGTATAAAGATCTTTCTCAGAAATAGCCCTTGTCCAAGACCTTCCACGCTGCATCACTCCCATAGTAAACTTCTCAACTCATAAACGGGAAAGTCTGGATTTGTAAAATGAGAAGGGTATCTGGAAAGAATACAGCTTGGACCCCAGGTGAGAGTGATATAGTTTGTTCAGAGCATTTTGTTGATGGACCACTAACTGTTGAAAACTCAGATCCAACTTGGAATTTAAGATACATAGCTGGAGTGAAAAAGCAAAGAAAAGTTTTGGTATGTCAAACTGAGCTTCCAGCAACTGAGACAGTAGAAGAGCTGAATTCAAGTATCTCCATGGATGTTATCTTGCTGAGGAGTCATCCTGTGTAAACTGTCCAAATATGGGAGCACAAAGTGCTGCTTTGCAGATTGAAATTGAAATACTTAGAGCGGAACATTTTAAGCCAAGTTGATAAAGTATCACATACACTTTTAAAAGAAAAATCTGCAAGAAAGCCATTTTAATGGGTGCATAGAAAACCTGATGCTAAAATGCAATTTTACACTGGCTTGCAAGCTGTGACTATATTTAACTTAATATTTAATATATATAGCCTAGCCTGCCAACAATAATATATTGGAGAGGAAAGCAAACTCAGTCACCATCAAAAAGTAAGTTCTCTAGGAGACAACATAGAGTGACCCATAGAGATCAGTTTCTAATGGTTCTTATGTGGATTAGACTTGGCATTTTCAATGAGGATTTAGCAGATAGATTTTGGTTTTCCTCTTGTGTATGCTCAAAGACATTTACCACATGGATCAAAATGTTGGCAAGCTTAAATGGGAATGCTCTCATTTTCTGGCTTCCAAGGGGCCTAATTCAATCAAATTTGCCTTCTGCACCCAAAAAGTTTAGCCCAAAAACAAGATGCATAATAGACTGCATTGAGATTTTGTATTGAAAGATAAAGGTTTTTGCATGTTAAAGAATGAACTTGGTCAGATTATAAGAATCACAACACAGGTAGATTTCTGATTGTAATGTCCCCAAATGGCTACATCATAGTCTTATGTTGATTTCATACTTATTGCTCTATGAATATGTCGCCAGGGCTAGAGTAGAGTCTCAAATGCTGGCAGCAGAATGTGAAAAGACAAAAGGTGTTGCTAATTTCAGAATTCATGTTGAACTTGCCATTAATAGAATAAAAGAATTCAAGATAGTTAAAAATGCATTGCCAATAAATGCATTACCATTAGTAGAAGGCATTATGAAGCTGTGTAGCAATATGCAATATTCACGTACCATTAATTAAAAGTTGAGAAAGAACTAACTAAAAGAAGTTATACTATTCACAAATTAGATGTTAAGTGCAAAAGATGAAACAGGCTTTATACTTATTAAAGCTCAGGAAGCCAAGTGATAAGAATAGTTTAACATATTATGGAATAGTATATGATAGTGAAGTATAGTATAATATAGCATAGTACAGTATAATATTGCATAGTGTAGTATAGCATAGTATAGTATGCTTTAGAAATGTTATATGATTAAAATGGTTATATACATTTACATACACTTCTTTGCAGAGTGTCTGATTTCCAAATTTATGAAAATACTGAAGGAACATAATGGACTAATGTAAAATTCTTCTGAATTCCTTTCTAACTATAGCCAGTGCTCTCTATCAAATTCCAACTTGTCAAGAAAATAGCTATGGTCATTACTGGCAAGTTCATTAGGATGAAAACTAGGACTTAAACCTGCCCATGTACAGTGTAACTGGCCAGTATCTAACCCAACCCTGATCCAATTTGCACGGCTCTGGAATCATATGGCTGCCATCCACATACAGTTTTTTCATAATGTCTAGCAATATTTGCTTGGACTTCCTCAGCTGTTGTATTCTTCCTTCTTTCCACTAATTTTCAATCCCCGAAGATGTAAGAAGTCCTTCAATTCATCAACTTTCTTTGTAGATATCGTTGCCAAATCCATGTTGCTCGATTAGGCCTATTACCCAACGCAGCTTATCTAGTTCTGTGAGCTGTGAGCTCGTAAAAGTTTTGAGAAAACACTCTTCCCAAGGCAGCCAGATCACATATTAGCAAATAATAGCAGATAACAAATGAAAAGGACGAGAGACACGCGAAATATCCTACGATAGTCACAATCAACAAGCCGTATTCATAGGTATTTGTCTACAAGAAAAAATTTCTTTCACCCCAAATCTCGGCCCAGTCCTCTAGTGCGCGGTCGGTGAAAGTGGTGTATTACACCTCATATTCTGGATGATATCCTTTGAGAATACAGAACACTCTATAGACCAGAATGACAACAAAAAATGAAATGATTTTATCATTGATATTTAATTCAACATATTTCCAGAATTGATAAGTCCAGTGAAAAATTCAATTATGTCACATTCAGTTACAACAGTTCCATGTTGAAAACGTTTTGACCCATACTTGAGTCATCCTCAGTTAGAGTGGGAAGTATGATGAAGGTGTTCATATAGGTATGGCTGAAGGTATAGATATAGGATATATATGGGTAGGAAAATGGGAGATCAAAAATATTTTTGGGGGCTATTTTGAAGACATATGGTATAGACTCATACCCTATTATCAATTGTCCATTTCTACATCATCAAAACAGTCATTGGAAATAGTATATTGGGATGAACACAGATAGTACTGATAATGATAAAGTATAGAAATGCATGCTTGCTATGTGATGATCATTCCAGCAGTGAATAGCATATTCAGATCAAATACAAAGATTCTTCACAGGTAACTGTGTTTTTATTTTCATTCCAGACAATCAATGGATGAAAACATCTCATAGTTTGATAGTGTCTTGAAATATCCATTTGCTTTCTTCAAGCAAAATAGTTTTTTATTGATTTCCTGTCAGTGTCATAACTGAATATGTCATATATCAATGATGTCACTTAGTTCAGGATAAGTCACCAAATTACACTGTCAGATCATACATGAACTGGAAAAAAGCTCTTCCCGTTGTTAAATTTTGCATTGGTTCTGTATATATTTTGTGTTGCCATACTGATCATTAAATTTACCATTAAGCTGCACTTTGCTTCCCATGGCCAAACAAAGCCTAAACTGGTCTAATAGCAATATGCTGTTGTAACACTGGCCATTTTTAAAATCACGAAGAAGTTGATACAAAAGACAGTCATGAATATGGTAAATATTATTTTTCAAAGTGACAGCATTTGCATGACTTTAGAATTATGTGTGTAACACTGTCCACATAGCACCACTTGCTCACTGGGAGCTTTAGACAATTAGAATATGCAGAGTTCTCATTAAGTCACTACATTGTTGCGTTAGTTCTGTATTCAATTTTCTCTTTTTAGTTCAATGAAACACGCCGTGTCTGGGGAGAATTTTGCATTACACACAATGAAGACAAAGAGTCCATAATTGCACTAACCTGTTTTTTTTGTTTCCTGCCAGTCGTCTTTTACATTGGAACTAAACTTCATTCGGACGTGAAAGAGCGAAAAAATGGTAAGATGTCGATTTCATTGAGTCAGCAGTGATGTAGTCAAAATAAAAAGCGATTCCAGGATTATAGATATCAGACGACGTGACGAGACCTTGAAAAATACTTTGTTTCCTCTAGTAAATACCTAGCCGCAAATACGCAAATAAACTCTTCCCGCTGATAAACGCTTCCCGCTGATATACGCCGCATTTTAAGCCAGAACTTTTAACTATAAACGACCCTAATAATGGAGTTTATTAGAAAACAGGAAAAGTACAAAATACCACACAAATGCCATTTGCGTTTCCCTGATATTTATTTGATATTTATTAATTTATTGCTCTCTATTAAACGCCACAAAAATGGGTATAGATGTTAATAAACGCTATACAATATAGCATAGCCGCCAAATGTTTGAAAACTCTGATAGCGTCTATTTTCTCCCAACTTAACTGACCAATCATCATGCAAAATGGGACTTGTCTTAGGATGTGTGGTCGGAATCCTGCTTGATAATAGGTCGGGAGAAAATAGACTTGACAGAGGTCTTAAACATTGGGTGGCTATGTTGTACGGTATTGCAATTGGATGCAGGATCGATGCCAGAGGGGACAATAGAGGGGTGTTTTGCCCCCTTACTACCATATTTAGTGTACTAAGCTTTGAAGTCTAATTTTGACTAATGTAAAATCTATTTGGTGCAGTGTACTATGTTCAAGTTAGTTACGTCATTCTACTGGTTGTGAAATCTCTTTGGTGAAATATTTTATTTTCATTTTCAGAGTCAAGAGTAAACTACGATTCTGATTGAAGCTGTTTTCTTTTTCATATTAGATTTTTTGTAAATAGCCACAATTTTTCTACCGTCCAAAATTTTTCGTTAATTGTAGAGTCTATTCTATCAAATTTTACACCTATTGGTTCTCCGTCATTCTCTTGCTTCTCCGTACATATTAAAAGCAATCATGCCCAGGAATCTGCAAATATCTGCTTAGCTTTTTAACGCAGTTTATGCCTTCGCATTATTTCTTGACAGTTCAATTGATAACGGCAAATCACTGAAAAGGTCTAAATATCAATTAGTACTAATGACTAGGGATAGTTGCCTTTTGAACTAGGGAAAGTTAGGATGCCTTTTCTTTTACACCAGGCTGAAAGCAGAAAGTATCCCTGTTATAATACACAGAAAACGTGTAACAAGATAAGCTGGCGGGTTGGTTCTTCAAATTCATTACAAATGATTTGACTAGAAACCCAGGCTGCAGCAATATTGACTGTTGAATCATGTGTATGGTGGCTGTTTCTCTGTTAGAATTCCTATTTCTATTTTCCCACTATTGATAGTTAAAGCAAAAATTTGTTAGTATTGCCAACAGTCAGTTTGAAATAGTTGGAACTATATATTACACCACCTGTATGTGATTTGATAATGAAAATAATTATCCTACCAAAAACAGTTCTATTAACCATATGGAAACGAATAATGCAAACAAAATATGGCTTTACCAAGTAAATAAAGATAATATCTTAGTGCTTTGAAAAAAACAAGCAAAACTGAAAGGTACTGTTTATAATTCTTCGAGTAAAAACGTTCGTAAAATGATAAAAATTAAGAAAGAAAATAAATACATATCAAGACCCCCGTCTAGTATTACCAAAGCAGTAGATTTAAATGGTACGTGTTCAACGCGGGCAAAAAGAATGAATCAAAATGCACACATTGAAAATATGCGAATAATTGTGGAAGTTTGACATACACTTACACTTAAAGCTTGTACAGAACTAGTTTCCAGTTTATGATAGCCGTTGCTACAGAAAACGGGCACGGAACATCTAACATAGAATACCCAATTGCTCTTAAACCTCTTCACAAATTAAACTTATTTATACACTGTGTTTAGCCATTCACTGGGAATTCATCCTCTAACATGAAATGTAAGCACAGATTCTGTGGAACTTTAGCCTAGAAATACTGCAGTAATGAAAGTATGTCTGTACGTTGAAGACAGGTATTCCGTCTTGCCAACGTGGTTTTCGTAACTGGTCATGAACACTGAACTGCTATACAACTCTCTTGCATCACAGAAAAAGTAATCCCCATTTTCTCCCCCACAATCCATACAAGCAGATAGCGACAAAAAACTTGGCCTATATATGCATCAATCAGAATGTGAAATCAATGGATAAACAACTAATTTTAACTCTACCACTGCTGAAACTGAGAACTGTCACTTGTTGGTGGCCCAGGTGGTTTGCCAGGACCATGCCCATTTGGACCTCTTGGTGGACCATCAAGAGGAACTGCTTGAGACGTAGGCGGTGGACGTCCTTCATAAAAATTATCTTGCTCCGGCGGCCCAGGCCGAAATCTTGCATCTGGCGGTCCGGGGGGACCACGCGGAATGCCTCGTCCATCTGGTGGAGGTCCACGGCGCTCACTAGGAGGTGGCCCTCTGGGATCAGGTGGACCCCACCTCTCAAACGGTGGGCCCCCTCTTTGCTCTCTTGGTGGACCTGGCTGGGATCTTGGATCTCTTGGATCAACAGGAGGGCCACGCATTTCAGGTGGTGGTGGTGGTCTACCTTCTCTCATCATTCTATCTTCTAAAACAAGTATAAAGGCGCCCAGTTACAAATTGATAATTCATGGCAACCAATGAATATGGTGTAAAAGTGATATGCAATTCAACTTACCTTTTGCTGCTGGTAAAGGATTGTCCCAATGCATGAAAATATATGAGTAAATCCAGGACTATCGGCTCCAGAATTAAAAATTGGACCCCCTTGCCTAATAGCTGTCTGTTTTCCAGAATAGAGGAAATAAAGAGGTCTGGCATCGCTAGCTAACACCAGTTGTGTAGAGCTAGATAAGCAACTAGGGGGGCTCTGGCAGTGAGGTGCTAAGAAGGGTGCAATCTACGAAGAATGATGGGATGCAGAGGAATAAATAGAGGCGGCCCCAAACGAGTATCTTGGGGTCTGAGGATAAAAGAAACCCTAGGGAATAGTTCCAGGGAGAAATGTTTAGATTTCACACCTCCAGAAGCGCTATCTATCGGGTAATTATCTTTTTTTTTACGAAAAAACGCTCTTAAGCGGATCTGAATTCTTCGCAATTTCAAAGTCGATCACTGTCCAAAAGGGGACGAAGATCCTGAGTTAGCGAGGAAGAATGAACAAACAGATGGCGAAATAGTATCAACGACACTGACCTCTTGGACTGGCTCTCGGATCTCCACCACTTACTCTTGGGTCCATAGGACCTCTTCTTTCGGGAGGAGGCCCCCAAGAATCTGGTGGACCCCCTCTCATTTCATTAGGTGGTCTGCCCTCTGGTGGACCCCGCTGATCCATTGCTCCTCTCTGTGGTGGTTGGCCTCTCGGATCATTGGGAGCACGCATTTCCCCCCTCATTCTCGGGTCCCTTGGTTCCATTCCTTGAGGAGGTCCTCTTTCTCTTGGATCCATGGGTCCACGATCCATCATTGGTCCACCCATATCTCTTTCGCGTGGATCAAAAGGTGGGCCAGGAAACTCACGGAAACGTTCCTCTCTGAAGTCTCTGAACTCTGAAAGAAAAAGGGCAAAATTGACTATCAGGTGACATGTACTTACTGAAGGAATTTATGGTTCATGGTGCAATAAAATGTATACGGTGTACACGGCAAATGCACCCCTTCACTTCTGCGTAGAATAGTGACTAAAAAATAATAATGCTGGTGATGCTTGTCTATGGACCACTTGAAAATCAATCCTTGAATACGAATACATTTACTAGATCAGCTAATAATATCAATATTTTGCTTCTGTTGTGTACTTCCGGTAAAGTGGCATATATTGAACAATTGTCATTTCTATATAACCTTAAAAAAGAGAGCCAACCAAGGCAAGAATCTCCCACTATTAATATGGAAGAATAGCCCCTAATGGATGCCAACCTGGCAATTCCAGATACTGGGAAGAGTCAATAAGTACTCCTTTTTGCTTAAGGGTGATATGGATACAGTAATCAGATCCAGTTAAAAGCTTTGCCCATGTTATGCCCCATCTGACATAAAGAATGCAAAGAAATGCCTTGAAGCACAGTCAGAGGTAGTTCAGAAGTACCCATTGAAATGTTTATAGAGATGATTACTGATGGATTGAAACTCTACAAGCAAGGCTTGCTTGCTGGGAACAAAAAGAATTCTGCAAAATAATCATGGTATCAACATCTAATAAAATAGATCACACTCTTCAAAGAAACTGCTGGCAAAATAAATTTGAGATACAAGACTAAAACAACAGAACAAACCTTTTTCTGGAGGAGGTCCTCGCATCTCTCTCATGCGCATATCATCTCTTTCCATGGAGGAAGGTGCTCCTCCCCTAAAATCTCTTTGGCCCATCATCTCTGAGCCAGGTGGTCCTCTCATGTCTTGGCCACCCCGCATTTCCATGGGAGGAGGGCCACGGAAATCACGGTTCATCATGTCAACATCCATATCAGGTCTCATGTCATCGACTGAAAATACATGGAAAATATATCAAGTAACTGATAGATGGCCTTGGCATAACTTTCATGACACAACAATTAGGAATGATGAATTGAGTCGTGAAAGAAAAAAGCATAAGCACAAACATCTCCCACTACTAGTCAAAGACACTTGCAACCTTGATATGTAACTGCCAAAAATTCTCTCCAAAAATAGAGGCTAAGGACTAAAATGGCTAAGGTGCTCAAAAACATACCTGGTGGCCTCCATCCTTCAGGTGGCCCAGAGCTTGGTGGTAAATCTCTAGCCCTACCAATAGAACCCTGGCTCATGCTACTTACTGGGCCTGGCCCACTTGATGGTGGTGCAGAATTTGACCCTAAGCCTGATGCACTAGAGGATGAAGGTGGCATTCCTGGAGTTGGTGCAGACTTTGAAGGACCTGAGGTTGGCAGTGGTTCACCCCGTGGTTGATGGAGAAGGGCCTAAAAATTCACAAATATGAGAAAGATAACTATACAGATATCACTAGCAAAGCAAAGTGTAGGTTCTCATCAATATCCTAGTCAGTAAGCATGGGATATTGAGCAAATAAATGGAGGATATACAATTACTGCACACCAAAAGTGCAAGAAAATGAATGGCCTGAGGGGATTAAAACTCATAGTCCTCAGCTTCGTATGTCAAATGCTCTATGAACTGAGCTGTCAGACCATGTTTTCAAGGACACATGCAGGGGCATATAATTATTTTGCAAACATTGCCTTGTCTTAGCTGGATGTGCTGTCCATTGCAAATACAGCCTGATACTTTTGAAGATAAAGGGTTTCACATTCAGAACCTATAGGCATGTGATCAACAATGCAGGTGAGCAGAGTGGGACCCCCGTGATTAAAAATGATTTATAACACAACATAACAAGCTTTCTCTTTGCAACACTCAACAAGAACTATGATTCTAGCTTTGACAATTATGCTGTTAGTTTAGACCCTGTTAATGTGGTATCAGATTCATTTGAATCTGATATGTTTTCATACAGTATCAGCCTTCCACATACACAGAGATGATAATGAATATGGTATGATTTCAATACCCCTATGAATACGGTATGAAATGAATACAGTATTGTACTAACACCCCAACCTGATATGATTTTATACCAGGTTGATACTGAAGCTGCTCTTTCTTTTTCTCTGCTAGCTTCATAATAGTGTATTCATTATCATCTTTGTGTAAATGAGCGGCCAATACAGTATCAAAACATGCCAGATTCAAATGAATCTGGTACTGTGTAAATGGGGTCAGGTCATTGTGCAATCAAAAGATTCTTACATTCAAAGTTTGTTTTTTAAAGAAGGTTTCTTAAGTGGCTTGGCCTATTAGTAAACATTGTATCAAAAGATTTGGCACACTTCAGATATCACTCTCAACAGGGGAAATATATATCACTGGGTGAATGATGAATCACTCTGAAATGAACTCTTCAGCTCATGCCCAAGTGTGTGTGTGAGCTATAGCCCCCCCCCCCCCACCATTGACAGTCCTGAAGATAGAAAGCCAGACTCCATTTTTCACAATTAGGAACCATTCTACAGAATTTGCATCTAATATGAATTCTGATTTCATTGAGAGAAAAGCAATATTCAATTTTGATGTGAAGTGCACAAAGTAGACAAGATGCTCTTATATTTCATTTAACATGCCAAATTTTCCGCCTGGGCTGAAAGTAATTATCAGATAAAGTAAGTTCAACAACATTTGAGTTATAGCTCAGTCAAACTCTGGATATTACTTATATATTATTATATATAATTGACCAAGAAAGGTTTCATTGCAGAGAGGTTATCCAGTGATACCCAGAGTTTGACTGAACTATATATGTATGTATGTATATATTATGTATGTATATATATTGCAAGCACAATAAACTTGTTCATGCTGCAATTTACTTCCACTCACATGAGCAACCTTTGGATCAACAATTTTCATAATGACTTGAGCTTGCAACAATGCAAAGGCCAACTGGGGGTTCTGCAACAACATCTGTCTTGCTTCATCTGGATTGTTCTGAATGCATATCTATAAGAAATTGGTTTAAAAAGAAATTAGTAACTCGGTATGAAATTAAAGATTACTTTCACCTTTCCCAAAGACAAGTCCAGACTGGTTGAAACAAAACATTGACTCTAATCATTTATCTAGTTGACCAAAATCCTACTGGCAAATACACTTTGCGACTAAAACTCTGCTTTTGTTTATATCCACTACATACGTTTAAGTATGCAAAGAATGACCATCCCTATAATTAGGGGTCATTCACAAAGGACGTCCTTTAACAAGTTGAATTTTTAAACCCCCCTCCCCCCTTGGACGTCCGTCTATTTCATGCCAAACACACTATATATATATATATATATATATATATATATATATATATATATATATATATATATATATATATATATATATATATATATATATATATATATATATATATATATATATATATATATATATATATATATATATATATATATATATATATATATATATATATGTAAAAATATAGATTTTTTGTCATATAGTAATGCCCAGCTAAACAGAACATGCAAAGAACGGAACAAGTCGTGCGGTACTTCACTCGTCGTCTAGGACGTCAGTCTCTGTGAATGACTGCTTCATAAATCATTGGCCATCGCTTAACATGAATTTTGGCTATCCAGGACGCAATAAATCGCCAATGCAATAATATATACTTGGATGATAGGATCAATCCAAAATAGGACCATAGTAAAAATGTCTTGCTGCAACATTCTGAACTCCTGGACGTCCGCAATGCGCAAACACCCCCTCCCCCTATGTCCGAGTTTGTCCTATTTCACCAGACCCCCCTCCCCCCCTTGTGCTCGGACGTCCTTTGTGAATGGCCCCTTAAATATTGCCACAGTCTGTGACCAAAGCAAAGGGACAATAAATTCAGTAGCTAGTGATCATCCCTGTCATCCAAAACACAATACATAACTGGAAACTATCAATATGTCTTAGAAGACTCTGTAAAATCTCAATGAAAATGACATGGTACTCAAATTTACACATGGCAACAAAAGACCATAGGATGAGTAGTTTACTAATATAGATACCTTCATTTGCTTCATCAGTTCAAACATTTGCTCAGGGGGGAGACTGGCAACTGCTTGAGAAATAACTTCAGGTGCTTCCTCAGGACTTACTTCTTTACCATAAGGAGACACTTCCTTTTCTAACTCTGTAGAAGATCATAAGATAAAGTTTATTAAAGATCAACTGACAGGTTACTTTATAGTATAAAGAATAAATACACCACCAATCTCACTATGGTTAAAGAAAATGGCTAGAGTATAGTCCAGTCATATCAAAAGAGCTGTTGTCTGAAAATTATACAAACCTCTATTTTCTTCCTTATTCTTTTCACTTGCAGCACTGTCAACTCTCAGATTTCTACCATGCAGTTCAACACCATTAAGATTTCTCATAGCACTCTGAGCTGTTTCAAGGTCTTTATATTCACAGAAGCCATAACCCTTTGGCTTTCCACTTTCCCTGTCATAAACAAGACGAAAGCTCAGCACTGGACCGGCCTGGCCAAAAATTTCCCTCAAATGTTCTTCTGTTGCTTCATATGGGATGTTACCAACTACAAATGCAATGAAAGTAAATATTACACAAGATCACACGAATATACATATATCATCATATGCACTTGGTATACTTAAATCACATAAATACTAGTGCAACTAACTGCCCGTTAGCCTGACGGCAACAAAATCTAAGAATATTCAAAAAGCTCTTTCATGTCTAAGAAAGTTATGGCATACCCATCTTCCATCAGAAGGACATTCATTTACTAATACATACCATCTTAACTACAGGCCCTATCAAATGCTTTCACATTTCTAAATCTACTAAAATCCTAAGACTAGTTCAGTTCATTCATTCATTGAGATAGCTGATGTGCCTAAAGCTGCAGACTCTGGAATCCCAAAATCTTGAGGTTTCAAAAATCAAGGTTGATATACCTTGAGATTTATGCTGCAAACCTTGAGAGTGGTTACAAAGTGTCAAAAACAAGGAATTCAACAAAAATTTCACACTTAAATGCCACCTTGTGATGATGTGTGCCTAAAAAGAGTGATCTTAGTTTGTAGGGTATGTCTGTTACATGAATACTGCATAAAAATACTTTTTCACTATTTGGGAATATAAATCTAAATAACTGGCTGTGGCCCCACATTGCAAGAGGTAAGTTATGCTGAACCAAAATATTTTGTCATGATAGTTTCTACCATAATAATTGTATTCTTTGGTACTTGTGGCATAAATTGCTAAAAAAAGTGAGGATGGGATTGTGACAAGCTTTCACATCTTACTAAGCTCAAATTAAGATAGAAATAATGTATTTTAGTACTACTTTTATTCATACAGGAAACTGGTGAGATTTTGGGACTAGACCATGACCCCTTGCGATAGGCTCTGAAACTGTGAGTGTCAAAGCCAAATCGTAATTTGGAAAGTCTGCATTGTAAATTTTCCTGCATCAATACCTTTCATTTCATTTATTCATCCATCAGTCTTAAATACAATTCAATACATCTACTATACAACAACAAATTTACAAGATAAGATACAATACTAAGAAATATACACTATACAAACTATATAAGACTGCATTTAAGATTGATAGCTTAAGGAGCTCTCTAAATAGGTTAATTAACTGAGAGAGAGCCCCCCCCCCCTTAAAAGCAAGAAACCAAAATTTTATAAAAATGATAACCAGAGCCAGCAGTGCACTAGGGGTGATGATTGGTGTGATAAGTACAGTCCATTACTTAAAACAATCAAAATAGGAATTGATGAAGTGTGTCTTTAGCTGTCCTAATTCCAGACTTAATACTCAACATACATTCCAACAATTAATTACACTACCATTCCATTTATCTCTACAGCTCAAATAAAGCACAAAATATCTCATTTACTATACTACTATACTGACACACCTAGGTCATATTCCAAATCTCAATTCACAATTTATCACTGTCGTTGTAGAGCTAGCTAAAACTTCTAGGAAGGCAAATGAATACCTACTTATTTAAAGCAACAGAAAAATATACAATGAAAACCCCACTCTAATATAGATTTATCGGCGGCATTGCTGTGACGTCTGGCACATGTCTCCTATACAGTAATATGTATATGTATATGAGTATGGACATGAAGAAGCTTCCTGTTTCAGTTAAAATGTATGACTAGAGAGATAGAAATAATATTCATTCCACCACTCATACCAAAAACAGATCTTCTAGACTTTTCTCTTTCTTCCGAGAGGTCATTCTGTTGCTGAGTTGAAGAAGTCTTAGGCAAATGGAATCCGGTAGCAGCCATTTTTCATAGATTGCACATGAGAACGAGACATTTTGGAAGATATGAATTGTGGGTAATTTTTAATGTGCATGTGAACTCCCTTACAAGGTAATACTATGTCCTAATTTGGTGCTACTTTATATAACATCATAATGCAAGTGCGCGCAATTCTTGAAGTGACGCATATTTTCTGACGTACTGTAGTGGTAAGACGTGAAAAGTAATTTTGAACATTTGGTAAACTCCAGCAACGATTTAGCTATTTTCAAGATGCAGATCTTTGTGAAAACATTAACTGGCAAAACTATTACCCTTGAGGTAGAGCCTAGTGACACCATTGACAACGTTAAAGCAAAGATTCAGGACAAGGAAGGAATCCCTCCAGACCAACAGCGTTTGATTTTTGCAGGGAAGCAACTGGAAGATGGCCGAACTCTGAGTGACTACAACATTCAGAAAGAATCAACCCTCCATCTTGTTCTGCGATTGAGAGGTGGTATGCAGATCTTTGTGAAGACCTTGACAGGGAAGACCATTACGCTGGAAGTTGAGCCAAGTGACACGATTGACAATGTGAAAGCAAAGATTCAAGACAAAGAAGGAATACCTCCAGACCAACAGCGTTTGATTTTTGCAGGGAAGCAACTGGAAGATGGCCGAACTCTGAGTGACTACAACATTCAGAAAGAATCAACCCTCCATCTTGTTCTGCGATTGAGAGGTGGTATGCAGATCTTTGTGAAGACCTTGACAGGGAAGACCATTACGTTGGAAGTTGAGCCAAGTGACACGATTGACAATGTGAAAGCAAAGATTCAAGACAAGGAAGGAATCCCTCCAGACCAACAGCGTTTGATTTTTGCAGGGAAGCAACTGGAAGATGGCCGAACTCTGAGTGACTACAACATTCAGAAAGAATCAACCCTCCATCTTGTACTGCGTTTGAGAGGTGGTATGCAGATCTTTGTGAAGACCTTGACAGGGAAGACCATTACATTGGAAGTTGAGCCAAGTGACACGATTGACAATGTGAAAGCAAAGATTCAAGACAAAGAAGGAATCCCTCCAGACCAACAGCGTTTGATTTTTGCAGGGAAGCAACTGGAAGATGGCCGAACTCTGAGTGACTACAACATTCAGAAAGAATCAACCCTCCATCTTGTTCTGCGATTGAGAGGTGGTATGCAGATCTTTGTGAAGACCTTGACAGGGAAGACCATTACATTGGAAGTCGAGGCAAGTGACACAATTGATAATGTGAAAGCAAAGATTCAAGACAAAGAAGGAATCCCTCCAGACCAACAGCGTTTGATTTTTGCAGGGAAGCAACTGGAAGATGGCCGAACTCTGAGTGACTACAACATTCAGAAAGAATCAACCCTTCATCTTGTTCTACGTTTGAGAGGTGGAAAGTAAAATCTGAAAGCAATGACATTAGAACATTGTTCATGTATTGCATTTTTACAACCTTTGGCTCTTTCCTTTGCTTTCTTTGTGAATTTATTTGAAAGTATATTTGTTGTTCCTTTATAGCATGACATCTTTTTCATCATGATTTGCAAGTGAAGAATATTCTGTCATTGGTTGCTCTCTGCTTTGTATTGCTATGGCAGTCTTGCTGCACAAACAGCTCATATCTAGCCTAGGTTCAGGTTCATATTTTAAAATTCCACTACACCCCTTCAATTAAAGCTACATATACATATACAAAAAAGAAATTATAGTGAAACTAAATACCAAATACAGGATAACAGGGAAACTAAATGTAAAAGAAACTATATGGAGGGGAATTTCTTAGTAAGGAACTCTCTCAGTAGGTAACCTAATGGTGGAGAGAGCACCTCCTTTAGTGATACTTTATATAAAAAGAAAAACTTTTTGAATTCATTGTATAGTTGCTGTTACTAACAATAATCAATTCTTGTAACTTATCAAATAAATATCATTTCAGGTTTTTACAAAAACTAATAGCAGAAGGGGATTTCTTTACTCAAATGGGAATGGCATTCCACATCTTTGCACCACAGTAATGCAATGGTCTAATTCCACATTGCATAGGGTTCTTGTGAGTTAAGAAAATATCGTTCCTGGTAGCTTGCTGTGTGCCATATTGATGAACATATTCAACTAAATCAAAGAAAGTGGAAATAGGTAGGCTTAGAATGGTTGTCCAAAAAAGCACATTTCTACCAAGGTTTAATTGAGGTCCAAATGTTTTCCTATATATGTAAGCAATTTCCTAGTTTTCCCTACTGGCTCTTTCTCCTATATAGCAACAATGTACTTTTATACATGTTTGTTTACTTGCAAAAGAATTCACAAAACAATCCAGTTGTACTCTTATCTTCTTGATATTGGAAATAACCCTGCCATGAGAAGTAAGGATGATGTAGGAACATAATTGAAGATGAGAGCAAATTTAATAATACTTGTCTTCCCATTTTCAAAGCAATTTCTAACATGTCATATGGTACACCCAAGCATAATACAATTCTCCTCAACTGTGCCTCCTCAGTTGTACCTGCAGTAAGCTCTTGCTTATGGAGTTGCATTTGGTTTGTTTGTGGATTCATTTGTCAACTTATATACCTCATTCCTCATAGTCTTGTTTAACATCTTTTACTTGGGGGGGGGGCAAACTCTCAAAAAGGGATGCGAAACTAGGACAAAAAGCCTAATTTGAAATAAGGTTGATACATGTGATATACTGAAACAATGTTCATAAATGTCAAGTTTTCATGTAAGAAACTATCTCCAGTTTTGTAATTGTTACAATAACATACTGTTCATGTATTATAGAGTTTTCTAATGTTGTGCAAAAATGTTATCATGGTTCATTCTTTTGAAACATAGTTATTTGACAACATAGCTGAGAACCTATACAAAAAGGGATATTTTCTGGGGTCAAAAACCTCTTCACTCGGGGGGCAAAGTTGAGAACTGGGGGGCATTTTGCCCCCCCCCCCAGTTTGTATGTTAAAAAAGGCCCTGTCATTCCTGTTCTCCAATTTATATACCTCATTCCTGTTCTAGAATACAAACAAACTGTCCTAAGGTTTCATCTGTGGTTCTTAATAGAGTGAACCTTGACTGTAGCAAGACATTCTTAGTCCCTTACAGAGTTTACTATGATACAGTTTTAATGGCATTGCAATGCACACTCTACTAATGTTGGGTGAGAGCAAAATGTCAAGGAATAAGATGGATGGAATATTAAAGATGAAATAGCTTTTATGCAAAATAAATGGTGAAAATATATTTCAATCAAGGTGTTCCATCCTCGGACAGAGGGTTGGATGCAATCCCTCTCCACTAATCACGATGATATGTGTAAAATTTATTTAGGGTAGGCAAAAAGTCTCAAAAACTAACAGTATGGGACGGGGGGAACAAGAACGACCTCGCTTCTATGTACCATTATGAACGAGGTTTCTAATGATTATTCTTCCTAGACCAACATGGCGGCAGGAACGTCAATAAATGACCTACAAGCTCTTCGAACAATATTTATGAAAGTGCAGGACAGTGCGACATCGCATAAGCTCTCAGACAGAAACTGCATTGAAATAATTAATAAATTAACTACTCTTGGCCTGCTTGAAGTAATTTATACTACAGATGGAAGAGAATACCTAACTCCTCAAGAACTTGAAAGAGAGATAAGAGATGAAGTTACCGTTAATGGGGGTAAGGAATTTTCTATCAGTTTGAAGTTAGAAAGTATTTACTATTGAAGTAAACAATACCCTTATCAACAATACTTGAAACGTATGTAGTAGTTTTGAAATATCACGATCATATACGATCTAGTCATGTTGTGGAGCTCCATTTGTATTGCAGCTAAAGTTGTTTGCTTTTAGTGGCGATTGATTCGTACGGTGTAAGATTGTTAAAGCTTGGAGGGTGCTAATCGAATGGTCGGACACCTAGAATATGTCCAATACAATATACTATACTTAAGTTCATCAACAATAAATTAATCAAATGATTGATTTCATTTGTTAGAAATGTAAATAAATCATTGTTTTTTCTTTAGTTCCTTGACTTTTTAATTTTCTTTTAGGAAGAATAAATTTAGTGGATCTGCAACAGGTATTTCATAAGACCTTTCACAGTTGCTGTCATTTGTACAATGTACAGAATTATGTTTAAAACATTGATAATAACTGAAAGTGACCTTATGTATTATCCAAGTACAAATCTAAGCTTTTCTACCAGATTTAGTTAGTAGACTATGACCAAAAATGCATGGGAGGAAGTGATAGAGAAGAATTTAACAGAAGCAACAGTTTGTAGGTAGCTGGCCAGAGATAGGCTTATGTGGACAGTCAATGACTAGAAGCCATTCAATGGATGTGCATCAGGCTAACAGTGTTATACCAGTCATGATAATGATGAAGATGGTGGTGGTGGTGATGATGATGGTTATGATGATGATGGTGATGTTGATGAGGAGGAAGATATATATATATTATGACCATTGTTATATTATATTTGTTGTTTACTTTTGGTTGTGTTTGCTTCCATGGCATCATTTTAGGTCATAAATGTTGACTTGAGCCATATTGAAAATAAAGTTGGAGAGATTCTGAAGCATGACAACTCTTTTACTCTGATTCAAGGAGAACTTATTGACAAGTAAGTTTTGTTAGTTCAACTATGGATGTTGAATTGCACTGTTGGTATCAACTGTATAATGAGAATTTTTTTTCATATTTTTGGTTGTATTGAGCTGTTCACCCTGCAAATCTTCTATATATGATTGCAGTTTTATATTCTTTATCGAATTATAATGTTCATCTTTTAGGGATTACTTGGATAGAGCTGTTGAAGAAATTAATGAAGCTCTTCAAGATGCTGGTCAATTATCTGTCACAGAATTAAGCAAAACGTTCAATTTGCCTTCTGATTTCCTGTTAAATGTAGGCTTTACAGAATACTCCTCAGTTTCTTATCTCCACAATTTGCCTTTTGGGACATCCATTGCATGTAGCTAATTGCTTCTGTTTTGAATAGGTCTGGAGAAATAATAAGATTTTTTGATTGCTTAAAATGACATTTGACAAATTATAGTTCCATAATTTCTTGCTTATGGTGTTAGCTGAGAACTGAAGAGAGCAGTATTAGGACATACAACATGTCCTCTATAATGGCTTTTATGCCATTGATCATTTTATTAACAATTTCTGTACATCAAGCAATTCTGGAAAGCAGAACTAAGCTATTAACACCATACTTTTCAGGTCATTGAGCCCCATATTGGAACAACTATTAAAGGACAAGTTGATCCATTAGACCATGGAATTCTCTTTACAGAATCATTTGTTGCCAGAAATGTTGCAAAAATTAGAGGTGCATTGAGTGCTATTACTAGGTAAATTATTGTGTGTGAATAAAACTTTTTATTATTTGAATGGTAAATTAATAGCTTTTTTGCTATTTCATTGACCTCTCAGCTACATCTGTGGATGCTGGTATTTTATGGCTACATGAGCACAATTTATTTGTGGTAAAATTCCCATTGATATTATGCCTGTATACATTTTCCTAATCCACATGCATTTATTTCTTTCCAGGCCAACACCAGTGGCTTCTCTTGTGTCACAGTACCAATTGCCAGAGAAGTTTTTTTCAAGTATGTGAATCTTTGATTTGATTATTGATGCAACTGTCTACTATGTGGGGTATTTTTAATTCTTATAAAAAGGCATATTGCATGAAAGTATTTTGTTTTTAGAGTAGTTACCTGTTGAGCTCTTGACGCTATTCAAAATTTATGATTTATTTATTTAGTTATTTTTGCCCCCTTTCTGCTGCCACAAAGATAACCCCTTGAATTCATAGTTAAGTCTTTATCACTGTAGCTCAATGATTCAACTTATTAAATGACCTAAAAGAACTCTATTTACTTGCAGAGTTGAGTAATGTAGTAATTATGATTTTGGTGTTTTGAAGTATTTACTACCAATCCATTTGTCTTTAGGTGTTTTGGAGAGCCTTGTGGCATCTGGCAGGTTAGCAGGGACGATTCAAGGGAGACTAGACAAAGCTGTTTTCATTCCTGAAGTATACACACAGACTCTGAATGCTTGGATTTCATCAATTTTTCAACAGAATGGTTACATAGGTTGGTAATGAAGTCCATTTGGTTGTTGAGAGTGATATTTGGAATGATGTGTCAATAGCATAGGACAGAGATGTTTACTTTATCTATTGGTGTTATTAGTCACAATGCATGGATATATATTGTACCTTTTCTTATCTTTAATGTATGCTAGCTGTAGTAAATGGTACAGTATTTGTTGTGTGTATAGAGCTGCCCTTCTGTTTTGTGTCATTATCATTAAGGTGTTTTTGTGATTGGCCTCATGGTTTTTTGGTTTGTATTGTTGTTCATTGTTCTTGTCATAGTCTTTGCTGACATGTTAAGTATTGTTGTGTGTTCATGTTCCTAGGGGATTAGGGATGTTGTTTTTTTGATTTAGTGGCTAAGTGATGAGGCAGTAGTGGATTGATGTTATTATTCAATAAACAGAATTCGTGATTGTTGCTGATTGATTCTATAAGTTTTATTGTTGTTGTTGTTGAACGTTTGTGTTGGGTTAGCTTACTATAAAAGTATTACAGTATTTTACACCTATTTTTCATATAAGAAAATTTAATGTCCTTCAATTTTCCATGCCGCTAATATTGTTGCACAGAACTAATTAGTCTGATTATCCTCTATAAAATTTACAGTGTTCCTGGACAAACTTCAGGACCATATGCTAGAAGGGTGGGATCCAGAGCCCCTATCTCACCCATGGGTGCACCACTGATCTCTATACCTACAGCCAATCTCAACTTATACAACTAGATAAACTAGAGATGATTAAGTAAACTCTCATAAATGCAATTGCCGATGAGATATTGATCATTTCTTTGAGTTATTACTGGAAACATTGCAGTGATATACCATGATCTGTAAGCTCACCTTTTAACTTTGTTGTTTTTACAGAATATGACACCATGCAAAAACTTGGTATAACAGATAGCAAACAGTTCATAAAGCGTCGCTTTAAAGAGCAAGGAGAATCCCTGATATTTTTGCAGACTTGTTGTGTTGGAAAGGGAATACAGGATCATATCGAAGCTGTCATTGATGAGACATTGATCTCTGGTACATGGATCCACACAAGGGTGTGTATGATTGTTTATCTTAGTTTCCCTGCGGAAATAGGTCCTACACTGATGGGGTTTCCATGTGCTCACTTGCTCAAATTTTTCGGATTTTGAATTGTCGTACAGTTAGGGCAGTAAGCCATAAAAACAAACATATGCTTAAAATATCGAAACTGTTTATTTTCACCATATGCACAGTGCTGCTACTAGATCTGCGACCATCGACCTCTATAATTTTGTCTACATTTTGTTGTATCTATCTTTTGATCTTCACTCATCAACGCCCTCCCCGACAGTATGCAAGATATAACTCTATACTATGCGGGAAATAGATCCTACTGACCGACAGGGACTGATCTTTGCAATAAGAGCTTTTTGTTCTGTTGTGCACTTACTATGCGCACTTGTCTTCACTTCTTTCAATATCGAAAAATGGAACCCGCAGCGATGGAGAATGAACTTCACTTTTATGTGATCTTACATGGTTCCATTAATATGTTTTTTTATATTCAATTTACCGTATGTAATGTAATTGCTTCTTCAAAGCTTTTTGCGATTATATGATTTTGCGATTTACACTCTCAGATGTTCTGCATAAAGACCTCTGCACCTATCGTATTTATATTTGCAGCCACTCTTGCCATCCCCATTGACCGAAGATGATGTGAGCCAGCTTCTTCATCATTGTATAAAACCATCACAGAGATCATTGTTGCAAATCTTTTCGGACGGTGTAGTTGTTAGCAATCAGTTTGTCAACGCATGCAAGAAAATATTCGAGCCAGTTATGAGAGATAAGGCCGAAAATGTAAGCATGATTTGGAGTAGTTTTACAACAGAGTGAAAACAGACATTGATCCAGTCAATAGATACTTTATGACATTGCTTATTCTACAAGTAAAGACCTGAAATTTAATTAAGTAACAATAGATGTATTAGAATCTGGAAGAATTTCTAACTGAAATAGCAAGTAGTCTTTGTGTCAGTAAAATTAGGAAGCAAAGCCGCTTTATTCTATGCTTATACATATAATTGACTTTCTATTATTTTAGTCTTATGTTGACTCGATATGTTATGATCATTTTCTGATAGATTGCCTCTTGGATCGTACCATTACTAATGAAATTTTGATCATATTCGTTCGTCGTAGGCTATACGAACGTCTCCAGCTTTATTTGCGGAGCTATCGAAGCACGAGAGAGCAAACCTTTCTGAATCGAGCAAGGCTGAGCAGAAGCAAGTGAAGAAGGAAGAACGTCAGAAAAAGGCGACACTGGGAGGCGGACAAAAAGGTGGAGCAGGAAGAGGCGGTAGGGAGACCAAAACAAAGAAGGTTAAAGAAAAAGTTGGAAAATACAAAGGAAAAGGAGGACAAGATAATGATGATGAAGGCGACGATGAATACTCTGAAAAGAAACCTGTGAAGAGTTCATCTAGTTTGCTGTTAAATTTCATGACTGAAGATGAGGTAATGAGTGTTTCTTTAGAGGCTATTTTATTCATATGACATATAACTTTGTGATTTGCAACAAGATTTCGATGTAAACTTAAAGTAGTCTTTCTACAGAGTACCAAGTAGATAGACGTTACTTTAGCGCTTTCGGCTTTTAGGACAGTATTGTGAATCACACTGTTTGTCTCATGTTATGACACATCGCTCCTTCAATCATTCATTAATTGAAATGGACCTGCCAAAATTTGTAGCCAGTTGCGGATTGATTGCGCAATCTATGAAAAGCAAGCATGCATGATAGTGCTTTGGGATAACCTGTTGGTTGTTCTTTTATTTTTATACCTCAAAAGGATGGTTTTTTAAGCATTGATTTATTCATTTACTTATAACTTCTTTCATTGGCGACTCTTATATATCTTGCATAAGAGAGTTACGAGTGAAGAAAATTAAAACATCATTAGTTGTAGTTTTTATATCATTGCTGCATCGATCTATTTACACCCATATACTCTTTGCCATTTTTCTTTTATTGTTTCACTCCAAATCATTTTCTGGTCATTTTTTCATAGATCGAGAACCATTTAAATGTGGAGTTCAAAGGGCTGTCTGATAAACTAGCACGAGATATGGCAGAGTTTATTCACAGGTAGCTATTAGGAGTAATTTAATGGAATTCAAAATCCTCATCAAATTTGCATTTGTTCAGTTTTTGTTGAGTGTTTACATAACTAGATATATTTCTTTTTCACCAGAGAGCGCGTGAATTTGTGCCTATATTGGTCTTGTCCAATTCATGGTTGGGAAAGCGCCAACCTGAGAACCCCTTTTGATCATTGTAATGACCTTTACATGACTCTCAGATGGCTCTTATATTTTTCTAGAAACGCTTGAAATTTCCAATAACAGGACAGCTGTGCAATGAGAAATAGAATGTTTAGTTATAAGCACCTATGAGACAGATATTGTTTGCATTTTGTTTCCAATTTAGTAAAAAATTTTCTTGCAAAAGCAGTCTGTTCAACTTTTTGCGTGCCTGCCTGGGTTTCTTAAATGTTTCGTAGTTTTTACTTGATTTGAGCCTCATGTTTCTTGCTTCTGATATATACACATGCAAGCTTATAGTTATAGTACCATTGTAACTATATTAGTTTTATATTAGTTTTATATTAGTTATATATATATTAGTTATATACATAGCGAATATATTAGTTTTTTATGTTCTTTATGCGTTTTTCAGGCCACTAGGCCAAGAATACAAGGAAGTTGCTAAATCGTTGTTTAATAAGAGGTCAGATACTGGAAAGCCTGTCAACAGGAAGAGTCATTCTGAATTTCAAGATAAAATCAATGGATTGTATTCGAATGTCAAATTATTCGAGAAGGGAATTAAGCTAGTCGATTGTGAGTACCGTTTAGCCTTTGAGGTTTGCTCCTCTCATTTTTTAGTTTAATTCCAGCGTTGTTTCAGAATCAAGTGTTAATTCTCAAAATTTTCTGTTCATCAGTTTATGATGTACATTGTTTGTTTCGTTTAGCGATGCGATTATGCATGTTTTTCTGTTTTTTTCAGTGGAATTGCAAGCCCATTTGACGAAGCACCTGTTAAAGACTGTTTGCCAAGATATTGTAAACATAATCTTTGAAATGGTTGCCACAGAGAATCTCATGACACTGGCTGACAACGAATCCTTCACTAATGAGGTATTATATTAGCTTTTTCCTAAATTTTTGGGCGTGTCAACAGATTTATAATGTGAAGCAACTGATGGAGACTATTCTGGCTCTCAGAGATTCTTATGTCTTCACCTAGTTCATGCTCTCAAACCTGAGTAACTGTCGATGTCGTTTATTTTGGATTGGAGTTTTATTTTACAATGAGTTTCAAACGGTATAGCGATACAAACATGCCTATTTGAGGCTTTCCTGATTATCACACATTTAGTATTTCACACCCATAAGCATTAGCAGGCGAGTGCCAGAGTTCTATAGGATGCTTTTTGATCAAAAATGCTATTAAAGAGCAACAGAGCCATAAAAAATCCATTTCTCAATTCATTTCTTTCATTTCAAAGCAAACTAGGATTTATATTATTAAAATCGTTTAAGTTTAATAGTCTAATAGTCAACTGAAGTGAGGCACCATCAATTGAATAATGTCGAATTCGGCATATTTGGACTACGGAAGAGAGGCTATGCAACGACCTGGTGATGCACCTATGTGTGAGTAAACTGTTGATTAGTTTTTTTATCAACTAGATGGTATGGTAAGTGTACCATAAGAAAGACTCCTTGTATCTCAGGAGGCATGTACTAGTGCACGAGTGTGTGATCGTGCACCTTCGCAAGGACGAGCTACTGTAGGGATGAGGGACAACAAACTGAATAGTAGTCTGTTGCATATTTTCAAAGTTTTCTGATTGAGAAGTGATGAGCCGACCTAACGCCAAACTAGAAAAAAATCTGTAAACAGCATTATCTTTTATATAGTGTATCTTTCACTGTATCATGAAAAAGTGGGAGCATTTTTTTATGTGTTTGTCAGTTCACTCTATTGCTTCCTTGCAGAGTCGTTTAAAGTTGCTGAGCAGGTTAGCAGAGCCAATGAAGACTCCTCTTACTAATCTTAATAAATCAATCAGTCTAAAGGTAAATATTCTTTGAATACTTTCCAAATCCTATCAGATGCTATAAAACTGAGAATATGGGACAGTAGTATTGAGCCGTTTATTCTCCCTAGAGAGTTTGTAGGTCTCTGTAATCCTGGAATTAGCTGCTAACTGTTATGTATCATGGAGATTGGTTAATATCCTTCCAATCATCATCCAGATATAAATCTATATAGTTTCTTTATCTACTTCGTTTCTTGTTTAAATTCTCTCTCGAAGAGTCGGATTAGCAAAAGTGCAGTTGTGATGCGGGTGAAAAGTGATATGGTGTGTGTTTTTTCAGAGCTTGGATGAGTTTTTTGAGCATTTGGAGACAATAGCTTCATCAGAGTACTGTGATGTCTTGTTGAAGAAAGTTGACAAAAAGAAAGAAAGGTACTTTTTTATTTCTTCATTTTTGACTATTAGCTGTGTCATTATAACCAAGTGTCATCATTGGAAAATCATTTCAGTTTTGCATATTTATTGTTTTGAAAATCATTTTCTCCATGTTAGCTTTTTTCCAACTGTGGGCCTCATAGCATTGACTTGCAGACCTTGCTAGCTTTGGAAGATCGATTGAGTTACTCGAATGTGCCCACCTATCGATATCAGCTCAGTTTTTTGTTCCTCTTTAAATAAATTGTAACCAATGCTACTACGCAGAGTGTAGTTAATGCATCGATGCACCGTTAGCACCACTTTTTCACTATCTATCTGCTGATGAAAATATGCTTAAACTCTGAAGACTTAAGTGAATATTCTAATATTAGTATATTAATATATAACATTCATCATAACACTATTTTTACTTTCACATCTTCTTAGGCAACTGATATTTAATCATCGCCAAGCCCTGGCAGATCAACTTGATCGTGAAACGGAGCCCGCAATGGCTCTCCACCTCGCCTCCGTGATTCTATTTCAACACAGTACATCTTGTGTTATTCACGCCCCTGGTCGTTGCGTCCCACAAATAATTGCCTTTCTTAAGGACTACGTAGCACCTGAAATTCATGCAAAGCTCACTCAATACCAGTCCCTGGTTGTAAAGCAATTATCAGGGAAAGCGACTAGTGATAGCGAAGCTTCCGCCGAGGGTGAAGAAGAGGCTGGTGTTGGTGCTCAGTTATCCGAACAGCTGAACGACATTAAACTGCTGGCAGTGAAGGCTAAGAAGGCCTTATCGACTTCAAATGCATAATTAGAAACATCTATTGCCTAACGACCAATGTCTATGAAGATTTGTTTCCAGCTATGGCTTGAGCGGTGGCTGATGCATAGTTAATATCGGGACTTTTGACTGAAGTGTCAATAATATTGGAGTAGATTTGATTCATCAGATAAAACTTATCGGTCCAATTGCCTTGTTCACTTGTATATCTTACTCATTGTCTTTTTATACCTACGGAATTCTTTACTCTTGCTAAATTTGGTGAACGCTTCTTTCTGTTTTATGTCGCAGTCGTTGTTACTAGTGGTTGAATTTATACGCGATGCTCTGCTGACGTTGGTGTTGGACCCCATAAAGCTCGTAGTTGAAAAGGCAACCGCTGTAAATAGCCTTAACCTTCGTTCCGTCTCTCTTCTACCTTTCCAGAAGCTCACATAGAAGTAGAGTACTGGGTCCAGCATCAGCTTGATAGCGACAAATGATGACAGCAGATATGTGCTGTCGCTGCCTGAGTTGGCCCCAAGAAGGCCAAATGCAAGTGGAAGTAGACATGCTAGAAAGGAAATTGTAACCGCCAGGGAATTTATCAGCACTATGCGATCTTTTTTCGATTTGAACTGGCTCTTTCTTTTTAAGAGAACAATCCTTATGGCTATAATACTGTACATAATACATAGAATTCCACTTGACACGATTATCACCAATCCGATAGCTTTGTCTGATTGATGTCCTTTGAACACTAAAGCGTGTACAAGACTTCCTGTCGAAGATGCCATCCATATAATAACTATGGGTACCCTGGCTCGCTTCTTGGTTGCAGCTTGACGGTATTTTAGTGGAAAGAAGAGAGCGTAAAGTCTTTCGGTTGTGATGAGAATGATGTGAAGTATAGAGACTATGAAGCAGAATATAGTAAATTCAAAAAAAACGTCAAAGAATGTCTCCATGCTTTTAGATATTTCATCTCTTTTTAAAATGATAAGGAAAGCAACGGTGCTCGAAAAGAACCCAGATGCAGTGCACAGGTCAGCAACAACAAGGCTTCCAACCGTGATGTCAAATACCGTTCGCCTGTTCCCACGTTTGTAGAGTAACCTTAGCACAACGGCATTTCCTACCAGCGCTAAAAAGCTGAACAGGATGTAGATTACTATTGCTGCGCATTCAGTACTGCTGATTTGGTAGCTTGTTTGTGCATCGATAAAATCAGTCTCGTTATGCAAAAAGTTATCATCGCATTCTGAAATGTTTTCTATGACCATTGTATAATTCAGCAGAGCACAGAGGTTCCCTTTAAATTCATCCATGTTTGACTTCAGCTGTCCCAGTTTCAGCTTTCACTTGTTCCCTAGCTCTCACTATAATCTTTGAGTTTTATGTTCTCTTTACACTTTCTTTCTATTTCCATTTTATAAAGCTCTAGCTTGCACAATCATCAGAAGTCTTCGGTTCGTTCTGTCCCAGATATCTGTATATACAAAACTGGATATACAAAGTCCTGTGACCCACTGAAAAGCACCGTCCCCTGTGGATATAGTCCCTTGGCAACTTACAGATTCTCAGTTCTTATAGAATCTTGACCAAACCAAGGTGTACAGCTTGATCCCTGAAAAAGAAAACAATCTATATTTCTATTTGATGAGTAATGTCCATGAATTATGGCTCAGTATTTTACTTACGAGACAGGTAAATTTGGTAGAGTCTCTGTGCTCTTCCCATGACCATATCAGTCTCACATTTTCATTTGTTTCTTAGCGTAACTGTATTTCTCGGCCATTTTCGTTACCCTCAAATTTCACCAGATAAATTTATTTCCATCTTTGCCAAATGGTACTTTTCTCCATTAATTTATTCTGGAATAGCTAAACTAACAATTTTCACCTCGCCGTGGAACCATAGTCTTACTCTACTCCCTTTGACGGTTGAGGTGCAGTCTCGATGAGATATGGATGGACATCAGTGTGCATGTATTGCTTTTTGTCATACTACCATGAATGCTAGAGCAGTTAGCAATTTTTAAGTCAACTACTGCATCTCTTCATCAATTCTGCACCAAGTATTAAACTTTAACACAGGTTAGTTGATCAATTTCTATATGTAATATTCCTGTTGCATGTGGCCTGCAGTTGTGGCACTCATGCGACACTCATGTATAGGAACTTAGTCAGTCAATTTTAAGCAACATAATGTAAGCTGATTATTATCATAAACAATTTCCACTCCGTCTTGAGGAACTCTTTGACAAATGCATATTCATAATGCTGCCATCTCCTATTCAATGCAAAACAATCCTTCACGCAATTCCAATCACCTTAATTACAGGTGGACGAAGAAGAGAATTTTAAAACACATGCCGGCAGTTTCGATGACGTCCCAACCTACTTATCGTGTTTATGTTTCCAACCAATATAGCATGGCCTTCACAAACGGTGGCGTACAATGACAATCCACGATTTACAATATTTAGTTTCATCTTACGAGCATGTAGACCCCCTGATTATACGAAAACTCATCAGAATGTTTGCAAAACCACGAGAGTTCATTCTAACGGGCAGCTTTCCTTTGAGAGCCAAGTGTTGTGTTTTTATGAATATAGAAGATAGTGCATTGCATGAACGCTTCAAAAATTTTGGGAAAAATTTCCAAAATTTCGGTACTCGCAATGCATGATTATTTTGCCTAGAGATGCGTTCATTTTCTCTCATTAGAAGCTTCTTTACCTGGATCAGCTTCACAACGAAAATTACTTCATCGACGCAAAGGCTCTGTATGTGATGTCTCACCTACATTTTTCAGTGGACTCAAATGTTATGTTGTCTAACTGGTGACGCATCGAAATCAACTACCATCATAATGATAATAGGCAATTTGACAAACATGACTAATATGAGTTCATGAATTATCGAGAGTTGAAATATTTATAAGAAGGACATGTTACTTACTTTCTTTATATAAGTGCAAGTGCAATTGTACGATAAACTCTTATCTGCTCCTTTGTTTCCACAGGCATGCTTCATTTTCCAGTTTCTTTCTTTGATGTATGCACGCGTTTGTTATCCAGCTTCATAATCCAGCCCTTGTATTCACGTCACCTACGAAGTAACAATGCATCCGTTTATTGTGTGGTTATGTCCATAAAACAACACAGTCCACATCTACGGAACATCACATTAGAAAGCTCCATATTGGTCTTGGAACACTTTTGATCTCAATATTCATCGTAGTGAAAACTAATTAATGCAAGCTAGTCGTAATTAGTGCGTCATTTCTTCTCCTTGACAACAATAACTCGTAAAAAAACAAGATCAATAATACAGGGACAATCTTCCGATTGAAATTTTCCAATAGAGCTTTCGTAAAGCTCTATTTCCGTTACATTGTTTGCAAGACAGCCTAGCAACGTGCGTTTCTCATTTACTTCCCTCCTCATCCTACTTTCAAATCCTTGTTTCAACCAAATCCCTCGCTATACTTGACTTCCAGTATCGCAAGGGTGTTACCTGACATTTTAATGTGCTTTCATGTGGCAAGCGGTGCGAGTTAGTGGTATAATTATGCAAAGTAGGAAGCCATTTGGACAATATCTCTAAACTTACCTCTAATGCAGGGAATATTGCATTCTATTGAGATTATTTTGTTGTTCATAGATTGCCCGTATGACACTTTCCTGTTAAGTTATATATCTCATCAATGGCTACCTACTTAGTCAACAATACAGATAGGTCGTTAAGTCTAAGTTGATAGTCAACCGGACTGTAAAATATCTCAACCTTCTTTTGTGTTGAAAGAAGTAAGAACTAAACAAAGGTGATTGAGGGAGCATTTTCATGAAGTGAAATGAAGCGAGCTAACAACACAAAAATATAACTCCAGCTCCTTTTCTTTGGGCTCATTACACAGGTCGTCCTGTGGCAGTCAATTATGACCATTGGTTTCAGTTCAGTTTCACTTAATTTTGAAAATAATATATATATATATATATATATATATATATATATATATATATATATATATATATATATATATATATATATATATATATATATATATATATATATATATATATATATATATATATATATATATATATATATATATATATATATATATATATATATATATATATATATATATATATATATATATATATATATATATCACTATAGCACGAAAAAGCGGGAACATTGCTTTAGCATACTGAAAGCTTTTTTCGTCCGACACTCGTCAGAGTATGAAACGTCGGATAGCGACCGAAAGGTGAAACGAAATATATAGCCAGATGCGGGTACACGTGATATGATGAATAAGGCGTCTATTTGGCTCTATGATTGGCCAATTAGCACCTATTCACCATTGTTTACTTGAAGAGTCCAAGTGAAAAAACGAACTCACTTGGACTCTTCAAGTAAACAATGGTGAATAGGTGCTAATTGGCCAATCATAGAGCCAAATAGACGCATTATTCATCATATCACGTGTACCCGCATCTGGCTATATATTTCGTTTCACCTTTCGGTCGCTATCCGACGTTTCATACTCTGACGAGTGTCGGACGAAAAAAGCTTTCAGTATGCTAAAGCAATGTTCCCGCTTTTTCGTGCTATAGTGAAGTTCTGTAGTACCAACAGACTTTTCACATATATATATATATATATATATATATATATATATATATATATATATATATATATATATATATATATATATGTGTGTGTGTGTGTGTGTGTGTGTGTGTGTGTGTGTGTGTGTGTGTGTGTGTGTGTGTGTGTGTGTGTGTGTGTGTGTGTGTGTGTGTGTATAACAAAACAAAAAAAGCAGACAGAGATTTGGTACGATTGGTAACGATATCCAACTGCAAACTAATGTTTTTGAGATATTGAGACTAATACAGCGCCTAACCTATGCATCATAGTTTACTCTAAACTTATTTTACATTCACTACTCCTAATGGGTTCAGCTATAAACTTCCACCATATTTTTTGACGTTAAACGTCTCCTATTGGAATAATCTTGCTTCTCCCCTCATAGCCATGGTGCAGAATTTTCATCCTCTCACCAGATGTGTGCAAATGTTGAAAAGTGCCCTCAGAATGGTAGTATGTGCCAATTGCAAGTCGAGGAGATACGTTGAAGCAAATAATTGGGAATTTTTCAGCCTGCGTAGGCAAGCCATTTTTTAACATACCTATTACTGGGAATACTTCCCAAGTAGGCCCAATGCTTTCCCCAGCAGCAGTGGGCAGTAAAATAAAATAATTTCCTCAATTGTTTAGGCTCACTCAAAAAGCTTTTCAGGAGGGAGTAGAACTATTTAGGGCTGTTCTGGCGTCATGAAAAACGATAGAGTGATTTTATCATTATGAACGTCGAGTGAGTGTTGGATACTTTCTACCGATGTGCATACAGGGCGTGGTCAGAAAGCTTTTCCCTATTTTTGTGGCGTTTTGAGAAATTTCCCCTCTAATTGAAATTCCCCTTAAAACTGCTATGTGCGTTGGGCCTGGTGGAATAAAAAAACTAGTCGCACGTTACCTAAAGCAGTGTCAAATCTTCTTATACCGAAGTCTAGATTACAGCAGTTTGACAGACTGCCCTTCAAAAAGTGTTGGAATGATTCGATAAAAGAATGACCGCATCGACTTTGCTTCTATGTGGCAACTCTGGCAATTCGAATACTGTGGCGCAACTGAAAATCTTTGAAACATAAACAATGTCTTATAAAAATTTTACGATAATAATCGGTTGTCCTATTTGATAAGAGAGGATCAAATATATGTTTTTAAAAGCTTTTAACGTAAACATTCTTTGAAACTTCGAATCGTCCCAAAACTTTTTGAATGGTAGTGTAGACACATAATTTCTATGGCTCCGTCAACTTTTTTTATAATTTTCCTTCGATTGCCCGAGATCTCAGGAAAAAGTCTCCTACTTTTGAGTGGCATCCACATCTGTCTCTTCATTTCTTTCCTGTATTCCTAAAAATCATGCTGCCAATTCTCTTTCAGTTTGTTGAAGGTCGATGCAGTAAAGAGTTTAAGGGAAAATTTCAAACTTTAAGATTTTGACATGACATAGTGCCACAGTGATGTTTGCTACATGGTAATAAATCCCTAGATAATGTTGTACTACTTTTCTCGGGGCCCTACGTCCCTGAAAAAGCTTTTAAAACCGGTTGTATTGTCCATTCGCCCCTCCCAACCCTTTCTGCTAACAGTGTTGTTCTTGATTCCTGTGTTTATGAATTCGTCCGCCATCTTGAGAAATCAGAGAGTCTCCATGGTGATTTGTTGTTTGATGTCTGAAACCACAGGGGACTGTAAATACATTGAAAAAGCGGGAAAACGGGAAGTGGAGATGGAAGTAACAACATTTAGTGAAATTAATGGAATTAAAACAACTTCTCACAAGATATCTGGCACAAACTATCCAGCTCTACGCAGTTCAAGAATCAAACCAAGCAATGCAAAAGCACTTAGTGGAAGCTGGACTCATGTCAGAAGGGCGATGGCTAACGACAAGGTATCATTTTTAATTTTTATCAAGGCCATATTCTACAATGTGGGCCCTCTGTGATACTGTTACTTGAATGAGAGCCATGGTTTATTTTTATTGCCATAGATTTTGTATATGTTAACTGTTTACTCATATCATAATGAGATTATGATTGCGTTAGAATGTAACGTGAAATTCAGGAACATATTCTTGAGCAAGTCTACTAAAGGAATGCTATATCAAAAGCAAAAAAGTCGGGCAGTAGTTTTGTTTTTGAAGTTGAGAGCTTCTTACAAATCAATGCCAGTTTATGCGTAGTAGGCTACGGTTCTTGTAGAAGAAGACGTAAACTTCAAACTGTTCTTAGAAATTTTTATCTTCTAAGCAGAATAGCAAGAGAATATCTAGTGTTTGAAATCAAAATCATCTAAAATGCTAAATCATTTTTACATACATTTAGCTGTACTGTGACAGAGTCAAGGCGATAACAGAATGGGTGAGTGTGTTTTTTTATCAACTTTTATCAAACTTTCAATGTTCTGTTCAACTGTACAGAAAATACCATGTATGCATTTGTTTCAAGATTGTATTCTTCCTTTTGTTTTGTGACTATGAAAGAAACTGTTCGGATTTCCCCCATCTTCTATACTAGCTATTATCTATTTCTCAATGCCTTTCACTCTCTTGTCACTTTTCAGTTTAATGTTTGGGATTCATCACAGCGGTGTAAATTCTTTTTGACATTCCTAAGAAGATGTACCAAAACTGAGCTGGCATATGTTGAAGGTTGGTTTATTCAACGATCACCAATTCTGAGGCAAGATTTTACAACTGTACTGCCAAGGTGGATTTCATTGTATATACTATCATTCTTGGACCCAAGGAGTTTGTGTCAAGCAGCCCAGGTCAATTGGCATTGGCATTTTCTTGCTGAGCAAGATGCCATTTGGAGTCCTAAATGCATCAGATTAGGATGGATGTTGCCAGTGTTTCCTAGCACAAAAGAATATGGAGCATGGAAGTACCATTATGTCAAATGTGTAAAGAGCTTAGATTTTGATGTGGTAAGTAATTTTTGATCATTCTTTGCTCTCTCATTAAATTGTATTCAGTCCCCAATAATGATACATTAATAGAATGTTGAGATCTTTACTAAACTTCTGGCTGTAGTGCTTTGTAAACCTTACATTATTCTATTCCTATTATTCAATAAGTGCTATTATTTGATACTATTATGAAATTATGCTGGATGCATTTTATGCTAACACAAAACTAGCAGAACTCAATTATATAGGGTAAATCAAATGTTGGTAGAGAGAAATGTAAGTTATATGGGATAAGTAGTTAGTTATTATTACATGGATGATACTGTACCCCATGTCTTGGGGCTGTTGGCTACATGATTTTGAAAATTTCAAAGTCCCTCTATTGTTTTGCCTTTTTATCATTCAAACCTTGGCATATATGCTAAACATCAAGGTTCTTTTGGATGGAGCATGTCTCTAACATGCTGTATGAAGGAGCTAGTCAATATATTTTCCTGATGTTATATGGAATTTTGTAAATAACACTTCATCCATATTCTCAATCTTCCTTTGTGTATACTGAATGGCTATCTGCTCTCTTGAACTGCATTTGATTTGTGGTTTTTCTGAATTCTTGTTTATACTGTAATCCCAATTAGTCTGCATACCATGTCAGAAGCTTGGCAAGAAGAAGAAACATAATACAGGAAGACAATATTATTATGTGTAATGACATTGATAATGATGAAGCTTTTTATGATGGTTATGATGAAGAACAGGTGCTTGGTTTCAGTGAGTCAAATATTGTCCATGGTAAGCACTTGAGTAATTTAGTTGTTGCTAATAGTGAGCATCAATAATTTGGAACTTGTTAGTGCGTGTGTTTTTGTGTTTGTGTGTTATCGTTTTTATGTGTTTATATGACTGTGACACCATCTATTATATACAAATCATTGTCATGGCTTGTGTAGGTCAAGGGGGCAAACTCTGTATAAAGGGTGCCAAAGATGTGACTTTTTGTGTTGTATTATACCTAATATGATTTTGTTGGCTAGATTTTATTCATAGCAGTGCCTTATCATAAGAAGAATCATCATTAGACTACCATCATTAGACTACTGCTCTTAAGAGTGTTCAATGAATCTCACATTCAAACGAGTATGTGTACACTGCCAGTTTATAAATGAAACATTAAAATGAAGCTTTGCTTGCATTACTAAAAAAGGGGCAGAGCCTCACCCTCTTTTGCTCCTGTGGGCTGGGGGTAAGGGGTGGTCATCCAGATCACCCCTTATCTTTGCATCACATTGATTAGCATCACCATGTTTGCAGAATCACTGACGCTATAATTCTAGAAGCCATTAAACTCTAGACTGGATTTTCAAAATATTCAGTCTTTGCTACTTTAATTCGTTTTATGCAACTAGTTTTACTGTACTTTTCTGTCATACTTTGTCAATAAGCAATGTTGATGTGAAAAATTTTCCCACTTTCAGAGGAGACTCCTCGTCCTCCTTGGAAAATATCTACCAAAAGTCCACGTATACTGGAAAAAGATTATGTGGGAATACTTAGCACTACACCAAGAAGTGAAACGAAGAATGATGGAAACAATAACGATTACAATTACCGAACAAGCAAACATAATAGAAGCAAAAGTGTTCCAACATCTCTTACCAAATCATTAAAATCAAAATCTTCGCCACTTCTGTCGGTATATAGACTTATTTCGATGCTTTCTTTTGAACTAATAATTAATAGCTGCAGATGCAAGAACACAGCGTTTTATTTACAGGAAGGTTTTCCTCTGGAATTCTGTATTGTTTGGTCTCAACATTGATTAGTTGCTATTTGAATGTTCATTGAAAATCTAGGCAAGTTATTCTTATTGCCCATTGTAATCTAAGAATTTGGGATATTTTTATATCTAGTCAATGCGCGCAGGAAGCTATTAATCCCCATATGGAATGTCAGTAGATGAGCTTCTTTTGATTCGATTCGCTTTTTCTAACGGCAATTCTAAAGCATCTGACTGGTGGCCAGTAGAAGCCCCCTATTTTATTAGTGGGGTGCAGGTGGTGCCACACCCTCCAGAAAACAATCTGTCGACAAAATGAACAGAATGTACTATTTATGTCGGCAAATTGTTTTAATTTTTTGTGGAATTAGGTGCCCAAGAAGAAGAATTAGATGATTCAGCTTGGCAGACAGCTCATGAATTTGTTACATTTGTTGATTCACTCAATTTCCAACATGTTGAGCACTTAATACAAATAAAATTTTAGAGCGCCTTCACATGACAAATTTCGGACCGGTTTGAAACTCACACTGGCCTGAATTCAGTTCGGTGTGTGGTAAAGTCCCTCTGAGTGTTCACATGAGTAAGGTGAATTGAAACTCACACCGCGTGAAATTATCATGTGAACGCGATTTTCTCAAACAGTGCAGAATTGAACATGGAGAATCAAAGCTAACTGCATCCTGGGGTTGAACTACTAAGCAAAATGATTTGTGAAAACACAGAAGTGTTGCTACTGCTGCTTGATGTGAATTCAAGCCGGTTTGAATTGTCCGTGTGAATGCAAAAGAGATTAGCGCACCCGAACTGATCTCAGTGCCGGGGTGAGTTTTCAAACCGATATTAAATTTCTCATGTGAAGGCCCTCTAAGTAGAATTTCACCAGCTATGGAAGCCACGCCCTTTCTATCGGCAAATTATAGGACTTACACCACCCAAAGAAAATATCTAAGAACGGCCCAGATATTATCCTAATACAAATTGACCACTATCTGTCATTCCAATACGACTCACTTTGTGGAGTTGTAAGCTGAAAGTGTGGAGTTGTAATCGTGGAAAGTAGTAAATGTAGCATGTCCATTTGTTGAAAGCAGATCATCAAAACTAACACAAATTGGCACTTGTGCTAGCTCACTAGATTTTAATTTTTGTCTCGCCCATCGTGTAGGTCCAAAGACAACAGCTCTTTTTACAAAATTGTGGATCTATAAAACGTTTCAGATTTTAAGCTCTGTCTATACCTTTCTACGAATCTTTCTATCCTTATAGGCTCGCGAGAATACGACTGGCCATAACAGAAGCACCTCAAGGCAGCTATCACTTAAAAGTAGATCTTTCCAAGAGTCCCTAGAAATACCCCTGAGTCCAACTAGTAAGTATTGTCTTGAATATGATATTTGCGCTATTGCCCGTAAGACTGCACACTTTTACCTATACTAAATACACGTTTTTGGTCGACAATTTATTTCTCCCATCCATTTGAAGTTTGCTATTGCACTACCGATTACTACCGTAGTCATGCCTATGTAATAATGTGTTATATTAGTTATCACTTATCAACAGCGAAGTATTTTACTCCCCAACGTGGTATCGTCGTTTTAATATTGTAGCATGTAAACTTTTTTATGAATAAAACAACATAGTTTGCAATCCAGTATAGACGAATTAAGCAACAGCTCAAATAAAAAAGTTGACAGTATTGGATTTTGGTCTGTTTGATTTTATATATCGAAAAATAACCAGGTCCGTTCATTCGGTGGGGTATAGGGATTTCATGCCCCAGATAAAATATTTCTCTCGGCAAATAATCACCATTTGCCATGTCTATCGGCAAATTACTTTAAGTTTGTAATTTTGCATCGGAGTCCAAGAAGAAGAGTCAGGTGCCGTAGCGTAGCAGATCGATCATTAACTTGTTAGATTTCGGATTCACACACTTTGCATGCAAATTGAACACAAAATAATAAACATTTCAGGAGACACCCTCCAATCATGGAGCCTACGCCCGCTTTTGGCAAATTATAGGTCTTATACCCTCCTCCCTAGGGAAAATGTTTAGGAACGGCCCTAGAAATATGACCTTGTGATATCTAGGTATACATGCGGATATTACCGAATCTGGCAGTCCCTGAGTCGCACAGAACATTGCTCTTTCAACAGAGTTCAATGATCCTTAGTTATATGCATGTTTTTGGTTTTATAAGAGCCTAGTATATAAGAAGCGTTTATAAATTTGCATACTATAGAAAAAAACATGTATAAATTGCACGAGAAGCAATTGATTATTTTAAGGCACCATATTTTTTAGGCCTAGATGACTATACCATGGATCGCAGGAAATTAAAATCAGCATCAGGGTCGCTATTTCAGACGAGGTGAGACAGAACCTGATCTATTTCTAGTCCTTGAATGTAACATCACTTTTTCATACTTACAGTAGACTGTACGAATTTCTACATCCTGTAAGAAACGATATTGTGTATTTTCAAATGCACATAGGAACTTACTTTTATAATGTTAAGAATTATTACATGTCTTGTAGATTCTAGTTTTGCTATAGTTGTGCTGTTAAGTCCTAAAGCTTTGCCATCTAACGAATGGTTTGGTATTTTCTAGGCGTTCCTTAGAGAGTAAGTCATTTTATAGTGCTACAGCCGATGAGCCAATTGTCAGACGCGAGTTTGCTTATGATCATCCGGCCGTTCTTTTCATCTCCTCACAAATGCCCGCCAAAGAGGTTCGTACTTATATCGCATTTCCTAGTTATACTTGTCAGGACTTTAATGTCTATAGTGGTTCTGCTTCATTTGCATAAAGAGATTTCATGAATTCTGCTCCTTGTTGTAGTTCTATCTCAAAGCGAATAGCAGGGTAGCATTGCCTTTTTAGCTCCTTCGAATAGATAGCTCTAATTGTTATGTAGTTGATGTATGCATATTCTGTGCTTTATTTCGAATAATAGTGATCTCGTTTTGAAGTCAGACTACAATCTGCAGAAAAGACACTTTATAAGGAGCGTTTGTACGGGCATCTTTCAACTTAAAAGTTCCAAGCAGTGGAGGTTTTTATCTACTTGAAAAAGCAGGGCAATCTACATGATAACTTAAAATAATTTTATTATTTTAACTTTTCATCTATAGCCCATAGTTGATTCCATATTTTCTGCTGTTATAGAGATGTCGGCGATCTCTCTCGTTACTCCAGGCCCTTGGTTCTGCCCGTATCACAATCGTATTTGGTTTTGAAATTGTATGTCTTATACTATTTATCTTGTAGATGCTTCTGGACTGTACTCGCTTTGGTACCATAGCTATTCCGTATGATTATGAAGGAACAACACTCGATAGCCTAGTCTTATTTCTTAAGTTGAAGCTGGCTGGCAGGCATGCGAAGTATGTGCTGTTTGTCATTATATTTAATAGGGACTCCTACACTAGTTTCCATAGGGTTTAATTTGATCTAAATCCGATATTTAGGGTACCTTCTAACTAACCGAAATTTCTGCATATATGTCTGTTTCTTTCTGACAGAGTTCTTTTGAATCCTAGTATTATTATTTGAAACGATTTGCCGAAGAAACAATTCTTCTGGACTACTGAAATGAAAACATTACTCCTACCGTTTCTTATAGGGCAGAATTGAGGATTCAATAGTTGTGAACCCTTCTCATGTTTCTAGAGAGGTTTATCTTGTCGTTTTTTATTTCTTCCAGTTGTAGTATGGCAATAATACTGTTCTATTTGAATTTGGATATACCATTCGAGCTCTCAATCTCTCCTTTCTTCGTTTAGATGCATTGGTTTTTGTGTTGACGGTGACAAATCTCGAGGAACAGCACGAATTATTGAAGGTATAAAACAAAAGGCATTAGATTGAGGGATCTTGACTGATACGGAGTAAACTAGGAGAAGATTGCTGTAGTTTTTCATGTATGGAGCACTCTATGAGGAATCTAAATGTACCAGGCCAATAAATTAAGCAGCTTGTATTACTCAGGACAAATTCCTTAAGGAACTTGAACCACTGCAGTTAAATTTGCATGAACTGTGCATAATCCATGTAACAATATTTTACATTGGGACTTAGCATAGTCGCCAAGTGTTTGAGAGCCCTGTCAGGCCTATTTTCTCCCAGCCCAATTGACCAATCATCATGCAGAATGGGCCTAGCCTTAGCATGTGTGGTCAGGATCCTGCATAATGATTGGTCAATTAGGTTGGGAGAAAATAGATTTGACATGGTTCTCAAACATTTGGCGGCTGTGCTGTGGAACTTTCGTTTAAACTTGCAGTGTCTATCGTTGAAACTTGCAATGTTTATAGTCTCCGGTCTTTACATTTGATATTTGCAGTGTAGACACTATATAGTGCTAAATGTGGAACTAGAATTGAGGAACTATTAATTAAGTAACTTTTAGTACTACCATGTGGTTAAATAGGTCTAAGATCAAAGCACTTTAAGAAGTAGGCCTTGAGCTATATTCCTGAAAGAAAGCATGTTTTCTTTGTTCTCTTGCGTTAAAATCAGAGTACTGTGCCCCATACCTTTCAGATGGAGGAGCCGGATATATTGTAAGTGGAAATTTTGAAAGTATCAATGCCCGTCAGGACGAAAATCACTTTCTTCTGTAAATGTCTTCATGCAAGCGTCATTGTCAATTTGCCATTAAGCTGTCTAGTTACTGTATAATTATCATGTTAGGTGCAACTCTGTCCATATCAAGCTTGAAGCATCAAGAAATGCAAAATTTCTGGAAGGAAATTGCCACCCATACTCATGAATCAAAGCACTCACGTGTAGATATTTTTTGGCCTTTGGCTTCGTCAGGTTTGTTCAAATTTGGTTGTATTTTTAAACGTCTTCAAATCAAAATCAGAAAACTCCAGTTTGTATACACCAGCATGTAACTTAATTATAGCAAGCATTTTATTCTGGTCCCTGCTTTCAAGTCTTTTTCTTCCTTTACAGAAAATGGAGTTGATATCCTGGAAGATCTATCGAAATCTACTGGTGTCCTGTTTTCATCCCCAGTCGGACTATCAGGTTCTTTGACTCGGAGTGAGTAGCAAGACATGGGTTGTATATTTCAATAATCACATAGTCCCATTTGCGTCATTCATTTGATTGATTAAAACTTGATACGTCGTTATTTCCACAGACTAACTTTTTGATTGCTTTCCGAATGGTTTTTACCCTGATACAGTATATGACTGGATTCATAAAACTATTAAGAGTTACTAGGAAATTGGCCCACAAAGTCGCAACAAATATCTGATATGATCCCCAGCACAGTGTACCCGAACGTATTATATAAAGAAATATAGCCAATATTGGAATACCACAAAAGAGATACACCGTAGTCACTATCGCACAAGTGTACGCTTTGTTTCGTTCCGTAAATTGTCGTTGAATGTGACACCTGGATGTTCGGTTGCTTGGTATTGTAAGGATAGAACGCATGGCCGTGTTCTGTCTGTTTATTACCTTCATCACTTCAATATTGGTGGCAAGTATAGAAGCTAGAGCAAGTGCTGCGTATGTTGATCTAAGCACCTGCATCATCGTCTGCCATAATAGTAACCGATCGAAGAGAGTGTATAGGAGCCATATCACAAAAGTAGCAAAAATGGTCCTCAGATGGGTACGGTGTGTTGCTTTTGCGTAGTATTTAAAAGGATGACATATAGCAAGGTATCTATCAATATTGATTATTGTGGTATACGTGAAGGACAGCCCGATGCAAGTTTGCGATACCACGAATGCCACCATCAAATGCGAGGTGCTGTGCAATTGTCGGGTGCGAATAATGAACAGATAGGACAGTAGCATCGGTTGTTGCAGCAGCCCGATAAGTAAGTCGCTGAAGCAAAGTCCTGCAATCAAAATATTTGATGGTGTGTGCAAAGATGTTGTCCTGATCAATGTTGCTAGGCACAACAGATTTGCTACAACCGACACTGAAGCAAATATGGTGTCTAAAGGAAGAAACACGGAAATGTTAGTCAATGATACTTCATTTACCGCAATCTCTAGCCAAGGACAAGACATGCTTGTTCCACTCTTTGTGCCGTAGGCTGGTTCTGTTCGGTTGACTTTTTCACGGTTGCGTCATAAAGTGCGCTTATTTTCAACTGCTTTAGTGTGCCCTGTTCACTTCCATTCAGAGAGCTAGGTGTGGCTGCCAAATTCAGGCCCAATGACGCATTCAGGATCTTAGTTGTTGTTCTAACTCACTACACGCTTATCAATGTTGTTGTTTTCTTGTTAGTCACCGATGAAGAATGTCACCAATGAAGCTTTTTGGCTGTAATTGTGAAATGCTCATAAGTCGTGTTGATTAATGAATGACTGGACCTTTGATAATGCAAGACACCTGCAGCATTGTTTGCATTTATGGGTTTTTTGTAGAGTAAGAGCTCCTTAATTTGCTTTTATTTTGCAAATAAAACTCTAGCGTTCTGCTCTTTTTTATAGTGGAGACTGAATGGTTTAAAGATGATGGCAAACTCAGAACCGTTCAGACGTATTTCAACCAAGAAAGAGTTATGACTTGGATAAACTGCTGTGATTACCTTGAGGTAATCAGTCCTTTGTGCTGACGTGAAATTTTGAATTGTATGTTGTGTTCTTTCGAGCGTCAAGCCTCAGCTAATGGTAATGAACAGTATAAAAGCATCGATGGCTTCGAGTTGCATTGCGAATTAGGATATAAATTTTAATTTGCCGATGCTGTGTTGTGGATGACGTGCATGTTCCAAGCTTGGGTGTGGCAAATTCATGTATGATATGACTTAGACCCTGTTTACACTGACACGAATGCATAAAGGCGCGTATCCTTTTCGGACAATCTTTGTTAGCGTTTGCACTAGGATCGGTCCCATATCAGTACCTGCTTATATGGAACAGTTCCACTCAATTTGTGCCGTGGAATACCGAAATATCATATCAAGTCGACCACGAGGCGAGAAATCTCATTGCCTCGTATCCGATATGCACCAGCTTGGAGCCGTGTTCAGTTGTCATATATGCACGAAGCTATTTAACGAAGCCAGCTCTAGTGTAAATGGGGTCTCAATACATTAAAATCCCGATAACTCGAAACCCCGATAACTCGAACATTAGCTAATTCGAACCAGTACTGCATTCCCTTGCGTAACACTTTTTATTAACTCGAACCTCCGATAACTCGAACTATTTTCCTTGGCCCCTAGAAGGCTCGAGTTATCGGGAGTTTTACTGTATATAAATCTAGTTCCTACCCAAGGAAATAGAAGTATAAATCGCATGGATTTCCATAAATCGAACAAACGTGATATAGCAACGCGCAATTTTGACTTAGGAGTTTCTCATTTCTTCCTAGGTATGGCCTGAACTCATTTCATTGTAAAATTGTTTTGAGCCATAAGCTTAATCTTGTGAAACTGATTAGAATAAATAGAGATAGTGAGCTGTTGTTACTTCTAGGAAGCTATGATGTTACTTCGAAAGAGGTTCAGATATCATTTATGCGAAGTGCATAATGGATTAGCCAAGAATATCGTAGGTACTGACTGTATTTTTCCAATTTCAGCAATATTGTTTAGGTCAGAATGCAGTACACATATGGAAGATAGGAATGATGCCTTTTGTGACATTGAATCCCGAAGCCAATTTGATTTACTTTTTGATTATTGTATTAAAAATTTGTAGCTCATATCTAGATTTATGTAGCTATTGACATCTCTTCTAAGACTCTCTGGGTATTTAGGTCTTTCACTTAATGTGCTAGTACTATAGCGAGATAAAAAGTTGTTGGCATTTGACTGAATTGGGAGGGAAGTATTTCCTTGATCATTCTGATCACCGACAAATCCCAGCATGCATTTTGTTATAAGAGAGTTGTTTATAAGAAGACAGTAGGCTAAAAAAGTCAGCAAACGCCATGTTCATATGAGCTCGCTTACCGAGCCAGCTCACTTAGCGAGGTCCCGCCTAATTCTCATCTCCCATACAAAATGTGGTTTTTGTTACCCAGATTTCTCACGTGACAGTATTTATCTAGGTAGGCTGGCTAGAATCCTTTCATATCAACAGAATCTGAAGTTCATCTCGCTAAGTAAATGGTTTTATAATTCATAATGGCTTTGCAAGAAAATGGTTAATACGAATGTAGTATTCGGCTGCTCAGAAAGTCAAGGAAGTTCAGTGCTGAGTTTCTGAGACCTAAAAAAGTTGATAAGTTGATACAGACTTGAAATTCAAATTTTCACACAAGCCTATTATCTCTGTTGTTTTGTTTGAAGAGATTTCGTATGAAAATCAATTGATTTCAGTGTTATGTGTGTGCAGTGCCTATCTGTCTGTGTAGCTCTACAGTGTTATACAAATTCGAATATTCCTCGCTAAGAAAGTCGTAAGAAAGTTTTAGTGTTGAAATCATTCAAAAACTAAGAGAGTTTCAGTACAGGGTGAAGAAGCCCTCTTATACAATAATATACATGCATTGCAGATAAGTGATTTTCTTCTCAAGAATAAACGAGATTATTTGAGTTTGAAAGTTTTACCTCATTAGGGGAGTTAGCTGCAAAGTTGTTCAAAGTATCCGACTTTGTTGCGTTGAAAAGACTATGCTGTGCAATCAGCTCGGTTTTTGATGATGATGATTTGCATGTATTGCCAGAGAAAGAAGTCAATGTGAGTAAATTAATGATATTTTCATACTTTGTCATAGGCTCACATCTTTCTAGCAGCCGCCTGCGAAGCGTCAATGCCTGCCAAAAGTACATGAAGCACTCTTGCATTTCCTATCCCCTTTCCTTTTCTGTGACAGCAACTAAAATTTAGTAGACCCCTCCCCGTCATCCAATGTTGCATCGATGGTCAAAGTCCTTAGCATTGAAAACAGGTATCACTTCTACCTGTAGTATTATGCATATTTGCTTCAGACAACACAGTTGAGGGGACACTGTACCTCATCTGTAACGTATATCATGCAAACTGTCTCAAGATTTTTGGCAGACATAATACTGAGAGTCTGCATCTAAAAAGTAATATGATAGTCCTGGAAGTTTCTCTGTAAATCAATCTTCTTATCACTGCTTCATCGTCAGTAAACAGAGCTAACCCTTAAAAACAGAGCTAACCCTTCAAATGCGTTCTTGCAGTGAACTTAAGGAAGCTAGTGGACCTGTTGTAAATACAAAAATCTTGCAATAAAAGAAGATAGCTTGAAGTTGGGTTACCATTTGACTTCTTATTTCTATTCATCAGATTCTTTTGAACTTCTAGTCATGATAACTGTTTTGAATTTGATGCTCTTCTTTTGCCGCCAGGAACGACTTCACAGCATAACGCAAGCCATCCTAGAGAAACATGATCCAAATGAAACAAGAACTAAAACTCCTGCGGATTTGAAGGTCAGATTCTTACTCCTCTGAGCAGGCAATGCTTGTTAGAAAGACAAACACACTTTGTCCATCCCTTAATTTATCCAATTTTATATTAATGATTGTTTTTATAATGGTCATGCTTGTTACGATTGCTACTATTCTCACTAGAGTACTTTCATCAAGGACTCTCATCAAATTTTAATCTTTTAACATAAAAATGATGCTTTAGAACATGTTTTGATCAGTGCAATGATCATCATCAGCTTTTATAAATTATGATCGCTTTAATGATGCTACTCTTTCATATACATTTCAGGGTGTAAACTATTTCTCAAGTGCTACAATATTTACATTTCTCACCGTATTCCTAGTATCATAGTTATACTAGCTTCTTCCAGTATTCGTTTACTCCTTGATATTTATATCATAATTTGCAATGTGTATGTTGATTAACGTACACATATGTTGTTTACTGTATGCTATATTGTGGTTTTGTTTTCTCATGATGGCCTTTATTGATATATATTTAAACTTGATCGGTATGCTACCAGTCATCCTCGCAACTATTCACTCATATATCATAATTTCTATCTTGTCACACTGAAATACTATATGCAAACAAACCCATTCGGTTAAACCTCTTGGCTGTAGTTTTCGTCTAATTATTTTTAGACGCTTTTTACGTATTAGCTAATCACCATAACACTACTTTCTCTCTTTCTCTCTAAATCTCTCTCTTTTTCGTCCGCTTTCTCTTTACCTCTATATGCTGCGCGTCTCTATAAATTTATTGCTCTTTTTACCTACACTAGTGACAGACAGGACACTATAGATGTATTACCGTGAGACCATATTTTCTTTTTGCCATGCTAGGTAATAGAACCCATAGGCACTTCGCGGATGGAAGAGCGCACTAACTGTGCCTTAATCATTTATCATACCGAGTCAGACTATCATGAAAAAATACGGTCATTCAACAATATATACGGAAGACCAGTCTTATCCAGCATACAAGCCAAGAGGTAACTGTGCTTTTGCATACTGGCAGCAGGTTTGCTGTTTAAACCATACTTTACAATATTTTACACGACTCCTTCCAGCAGGTGAGATTGCTTGTGATCATTATTATGTCAGGATTAATGTGCATTATTGTATATACATCTTGTTCAATCACAAAAAATTTCTACATATTTACGTTACGATTATTTTGTCATTTCTACCTAATATTAATTGCTTTATTTACATTTGAATTATCCTTTGTTCTTTAGAGCCATTGCAAGCAGTAGTTCGGCGAAGATGATATTCAGCGATTGTGAAGTCTTGCAAAATATTTCTAGGTTTTTCAAAAGATCTTTCTGTTAATCATGCTATTTTTAATAGAATTATGGAGTAGAGATCAAGCGATGTCAAAGCCAACACAGAAATACATCTTAATGAGCTGTTGTGGTATTCCATTAGTTCTTTAGAATATACAAAATATGCAGGGTGTTCGTTGCGAGTTGATCAGGTTTATCGGCTAATCATATGAAATTAAAAGCAAAATTTCGCTACTGAGCTTTTTAAATGAAGCAAACGCATTAACACCAATATTATAAAATCAACAAGAACACTTTGCTTACAATGATTGCAGAATATCCAACAGTAAATGCGGTTCTTGCGTTCTGTGTTTCCAAGTTTAGGCCTTACTTCAGGCTCATGACCTATTCCAGCTTAAAATATGGTGTCTTTTGTTTATTGTATTAGTTAGTACTAGTTGTATTGTATAATTATCACCCGTAGCTTTCTATTTTTGCTGTAGTGGCCTCGTTCAAGCATTGAAAAAGAGAATCGATTCTTGGAATTCCGAGCAGGTAGGAATGTTTGGAAGGAGCTTTCGTTGATATTCATGCTGTATAAGCTGCTTTAGGGATTGGTAGGGGGAAAGCTAAGGCTGATTTCTTTTGAAAAACCTAAGACTTCTTGGCTTCCGTTGGTACAATGGCAGCAAGATCCGCTTTTATGCATGACTCAAAATAAATGCTGTGTATTTACCAATGCTCTGGCCAAGCAGTCTTGATATTTACGTAGCAACCTTGATATTCACAAACAGTATAGGATCCTGCATGAGTTTACGAGTCTCTAATATCTCTGATTGCCTTTTAGTGCCTTGGTGATGTCTACCTTACTTTCACTTCAAATTTGAAGGCTTACTCAAATTTCCTAAAAAATTATCCAGCCATATTAAAAACAATTGAAAGGGTAACAGTTTCTCATTTTTCATACATTATTTGGCATTCTCTATGACGTGATTCAAATTTACTGTGGATATTTTTATGTGTATCTAAGTTAAGCACTCTTACGCATCATAGATTTAAGAATTTATAGTTTTAGAGTATTAACCCTTGATGATTATCTAACTTTGTAGTTTGCGTTTAATATCATATAGAGATTTTTATTTTCATAGTTAGTTTGAGTTTTTTCACCGTAGTTTAAGTTTTTCACCTGTAAAGTAGACTTAAATTAGTTTTAACAACTAATATTTTTTCAGTCGGTTGTAATTGAACTGACTATACTGCTATTTGTATATCATATCTATTCTGTACCTTGCGATTGCTTTTATTTCGCTTCATTTATCTATTTGCAATACCTTTCAGTGCGTGGAAGAAAATCCATCCTTCCGTGCGTTCCTAGATCGTCAAAGAAAATCTTTGGAATCCGGATATCTAAGGCAAGTTGCACTTGATAACTTTGCTTTATTTCGCTCAAATTCCAATCCTTGGCCTGATTTTATCTTAAGGAGCTTTTAATTCTTTAGCTTCAAATTGACTTAAGCACTAATTTGTCAGTATTTGAGAAGTGAACTCAATTAAGCAGACTGCCATATTACCATATTACATTAACATCCTACGCTATTGGCATTCATTGATTGCCCATGATTTTTGGTGGGAATTTGCGTTGTGTTTTAAAGTTATTAGGTTTTTATGCTTACAGGCCCGTCGGAACGAAATTGATATTGGGGGGGCTGTGAATAAAGCAAACTGCACTGGGCTCCGGGAGAATTTTTGTTCGACCACGCCCTTTAGATTGCTGGAAGCAACCTGGCTATACAAATTGCCATTTTTAATGGATGAATTACTATTTACAGAATTAAGACAATTTTTGAAATGGAAGTTGTAAATTGGCTGGAATCTATGTATTTGCAGTCATCTACTAACATTACCCTGTGGCTGAAAAAGCTAACGGAATACTTTGCAGTCATTGACAGCAAAACTTTCCTGCTGTCTCCGTGCAATGCACGCCAGCAATCAACTTAAGAAATCATAAACACTGCCAAAACAAAATTTAACGATTTTCTTAACACTCTTTTTCAATCGCCTATGCTTGTGTGCTTTTGTGTGCTACATTACCGTTAATACACAAATCTCTGTTCGAAAATTGTCCAAAAATCTGCTTACCAAATAGTCAAATTACCAAACAATACTATTGACAATGAAGTGTTTTATGGTTGATGGAACATAAAAGTCAGACCCTGACGCCCTCCCAGCACCTTCGCATAACATATTCAGTTTTCAAGACTTCACTTTCTTCGCTCATGCTGTTTAACGTTCCTGATCAAGTATACGTTGGTTCTTTGAACACGCAATAAATGATTGAAAGGGATAACTGGTAACTGAACTGGTTAATATTTTTGCGAATTTATAGTATGGCCTTGCAATGTTTTCTCGAAAATTTAAAGAGCAAATCAAATAGTTGCAGAATATTGGGGGGCTTCAGCCCCCCAGCCCCCCCGGTTCCGACGGGCCTGGCTTACCTATGTTTATTTGCACTTCTTGTCACACCTATGACTGTTAAACAAAGTTTTTGTCTTACAGCATCCACGAGTTTTTAATTTTACCAACGAAAATGTGTCAAAGGTGGGCAATTATGTAAACATATTAGAGCATAATAATTCTAGTGCGTCTTGTATGCTTTATATTGAAATAATAAACTTAAGCCTGGCCTTTCTGTAACAGCCAGGGGTAACAAGCAAACACAGTAAATCGCAGAGGCTCGCAATGAGTCATAAAAATTGCAGTGAATCGTAAAGGATTAGAATGAATCGTAAGAGATCGAATGAATCACACGAAATTGTGAGCGGTTTAGGCATATCTATGGGTGTTCATAGAATGGCAGTGAATTGCAGTATATTTGAGAGATTTTGACGCGGTCAAATCAAATATGAAGCTATACGCATTATTATTCATCGTTCATATTGAACATGTGACATTAAAATGAATGGTAGAGATAGTTCTTTTGCTGCTTTGTAAAAGTAGCGGTATTAGAAGTAATAACAGAAGGAAATTTTGAACAGTGCCCATAAAGCTGGAACAGTCACAAGGAGGGATTTTAGTGATTCCTTATATACCTCTGCACCTGAAATTCTTGCAATCCCATTTTAGTATTTGGCTTTATTTAAAATAGGCAGGACGTTTTCTGACATCTTCGTAAATTTTATACAGTTTTTTGCAAGGCATCAGATCCCATTCGATTCAACATCCAGGCAAAGGCTAATCTAAATATCTTTGAATTCAAACTAAAACTTCCAGAATTTAGTAGCCAGAACAGGTAATGCCAAAAACGTCTCAGTATTCTATCTTGTTTGTTTATCAGGCGTGCAGATTTATTATCAACCCTGATAAAGTGCACACCTTCAGAGCATAAAGACCGACAGTATATTGTAAAAGCGTTAAAAACACTGCGAGAGATAGCTGATAATTTTAGACAGGTATGTGGCCTCTTTTCGGTTTGGCATATTCGATAGATAAAGGAATGTTTTTTAGAATTTCGCAAGCTTATCTGAATATTCCTCTTTTCTTTATATTAATCTGAATCTTTCGGTTGAATTACGCTAATCCTCCTTCATCCGTTTCTCGCTTCTATTTTCGTTCTCTGCTCATTCACCCCCATATGAATTCTACATTCTTAGCGCATTTTCTGACTTCTCTTTCTTTCATTTTTCATTTGCTACAAACTGTTCATTAGCACCAATTATTTGTTTCATATCCTCCGCCATGCCTTAGGCTGAAGAGAGAATCGAAAAGGAAAAGCAATTTGAAGAGCTGAAAATCAGGATAAAAGGCTGCCCGGTATGTCATAGTGTCATAAGAACATCGAGATTTGTGAGATAATTAAGGGTCTATATGGCGAGGTCTTTAATTTCATACCATATTTAGTTTTCTTACAATAGAGATTAGATAGGTAGACAGTACCAATTGCAACAGTATAGTTAACTTTATAAATATGAATTTTTACTTCCAATGGTGAAAAATTTCATGCTATACTACTTTTGATTTACCCAATAAGATCACATAATGAAGTAGGGAAAACAAATATTGAGTGAAGTTTCAGAGAATCTTCCTACCTTGGGACCAATGTGAAGCATGATGGATGGATTTTCTTTGCTCTGAAATGCTCTTAGATTTCTTCACTTTCGCGAATCTCATATTTGTTAGCTTGAAGATAGAATGGCATTTAATCTTGCAGGTCCTTTCAACTGAAGGAAGATACCTTCTAAAAGAGATGCAACTATCAGAATTGGCTGCAAGAAAAGAACAGTTTTCTGATAACCAATCTTTGTAAGCGTATCATAGATTTTTGCGCTATATTTCAGTTCAGCATTGCTACCAATTCACCTCGGAAAATAATAATCTTCTTCGACCTCAAAACGATGGTTTCATGTTTTGCAATGTTTTGTCTATATTGCTGCAGGCATTCTCATTTTCTTTCAGGGCCTATCTCCACATTCAGGGTGTGACACTATTTTTGTTCAATGATATTCTTGTCTGCTCGAAAAGATTCTTACGCTTGCAAGCCTTCAAAAGATCTCTTTGCGAAGAGCTAAGGTAAGCATGACTTTCCATTAATACGTTTGTTGCGGTATGCTGCATGTCTGGAAGTGCTTAATATTATACTTGACAATACAATGTATCATGATATCTCAATTGAGAAAAGACTTCTGTGATCAATAGTTGGCCAGTAAGTGTTGAGCTGTTGAATACTCTTTAATGTCATTAAGCCAGTGTAGGTGAATGCCATAGAAGGTTAACGAAAATACCTCTGAAGCTGCTAGTCGAGCAATATGCGATTACAAAATATAGCATAAGCCTAACAATAGTCATCGCTTACTAATAGGAAATATTTCACTTTTTGCATTGAATGATTTGTTTGTCATTGTTGCTTCCATCAATGTCATGTTTTAGCACTTGTTAATGGTCCACTCTTATCTCAGGTTTGACTTCGCCATTGACCCAAGACAGATTCGTGTCCTGGATGTTCCAGATTCAAAGCGTAAGCTTGAGAAGTTTCTTATTGAGTACTTAGATAGACCTATTATTTATTTCTTACCAATATACTTTCACTATTCATCGGTGACTTAATCTGAACTATTTCATAACACAATCAACATGCTAAAAACCTACTATTTCTATGCTAAAAACATACGGAGCAGTCGAAACATGAAGTAGAAAATTTTAGCATGCAGAAATTTTGTTCCATAGTTTCAAAATTTTGAGTCATTATATCTTTTCTGAATTTTTCGAATGTCCTTTGCAGATTTTAGCAACGCTTTCACAATTTCGTTTCCCGAGCGGGAATGGCTCCTTCAGGCAAGAAGCAAAGAAGAAAAGCTATCATACATGTCTCTACTATCAGAAACATCCTCATCTGCATTGCCAGAATCTTGGGAACTATTAAAAAGAAAATAGCTTTGCATACCCAGAGAGAATATGTCACTTTGTTGAGACACCCAAAAGTATTTCAAGGAAGTCTACTAGATACAACATTCATTTCTATCCCTATTTCATTAGAGATATGTAAGTTTATCTTACATGGGGTATCTTCCTCAATTAGTTCTTTTCTTGAGGAGATTGTCAAGAGCAAGTGATGCTGGATATTTCTTGTCAAAGCAGAAGTAAAATTTGCAGAACACAACAATCAAGCCAAAGGTGTAGAGCCAATACAGAAATTATCTCCAAGCAAAGGTTTTGCCCTGAAATTTGGACCATTATGAAAGCAGAAATTTTTAGTTATTGTATATAGTATTTCTTTGTAATAAATTAAGAAGGATTAGATTTTCTCTTGCTATCATTTACTCCTACCTTTTATATGTTGCATAGTAAGAGAGTATATTTTGATGATGGTAATGTCTATTACCTCTTCACCATATTCGTCCATCGCTTTTAGCACGTTGTTTCGACATTAATGCTAGATTTTGAAATACAGCTGCATCAACAAGTGCACAAATTTTTTCACATAGTTCGGAACTTATTGGAAATGGGTCTCCGAGATCACTTCCTAACAGATCCACAGAAGAATTTGCTCCTCCACCTTGCCACAATTCCTTATTTAAGAATGTAATGCCTTGGTGTGGGATTTCCAATTTTGCACTTAATGAAACCAGTGGCGGTTTTAGGGGGGAGCCAGGGGGGACATGGCCCCAGGCCCCGCGTTTTTGGTAATCCAGAAGGGGCCCCGCGTCTAAAAAACAATTGAAAAGAAATCTCAGACACTTTCAAACAAGGGCCCCACATATGAATTCGGCCCCGGGCCCCGCGATCCCTAAAAGCGCCACTGAATGAAACAATGGTAAGGTATATAAGGTGTCAGCATTTAAGGTCAGTACTCTCCAGTTCGGAATAGAACGGGGGTTGGCAATAAGCGGAGGAGTTGGAAAAGACTCTGAAAGTAAAGAAGCGGGAGGGTTGTAATAATCGGGGGGGGGGGAGTGGAAAAAGTTCCAAGGTGAATGTCTATGGGAAGGGCTGTTATAGATGGCTGTTATATATGGAAGTGGAGAGGAGGCCAACATATGCATTGGATAAAAAACTGTAACTTTTTGAAAAAGAACTTATTCCGTTTATTTCATATTTTCCAATATATTAAAAATGTGTCTATCGTTCTCGTTCTTAATGTCATCATCATGGACACAACTATCAGCTGTGTTTTCAATGCTTCTTGTAGCAATTACTCATTTCACACAAACATTGTTTCAACTCAACAAACTAACACCACGAGTTACTTTCGCCGGGCAATTCAGGGCCTTGTCTGGAAATGTCCTCTTGGCTCAAAATTTAATAGGCGAGGGGGTTGCAATAATAATATCCTGGTATGCACTTGTTGACAACGCGCCAATGAGGACGCGCCAATGACGACGCGTCAATGACGACGCGCCAATGACGACGCACCAATGACGATGCGCCAATGACGACGCGCCAATGACGGCGCGTCAATGACGACGCCCCAATGACGACGCCCCAATGACGACGCCCCAATGACGACGCGCCAATGACGACGCGCCAATGACAACGCGTGGCAAAAAGATGGAAAAGAAAAGATGACAAAATAAATAGTCGGGGTGAGGGACGTCCATTCCCGACTAGAGAGTAGATACAGGCAAATTTTACGGATGGTCTTGTCTAATCTTCCTTAGTTTTGCCTTCCTCATTGTCTTCTTCATTACGCCACTTTATTGGTTGATGATTGGTGTGGTCAATGGCCTTTTGTAGATCCTACTGCTAGGGGGCCGCAAAGTACCAGCTCCTAGTGCTATTTTGATGTTGTAATATGGCCGGTTTACCGTGCGAAAGTTAACCGGATATGACATATGGGGTTTCATCATGTATGTAGGTCACGTGATTACACGGGAAGAAGACCTGGCAGTGTTAACTTCCTCTGAAAACGATTCACCTCGGCCTACTAGCTGACCAGATATTGCCAGCACAATCAAAAGAACAGTCAGTACAAATCATGGTTCTTTCCACTCTCCGACGATTATTCTATAAGCACCAGTATTTAGGCAATGCAGTTTTCTACACTTGCCTACTAACTTCAGCTGATTTTGTTTGCCAAAAGATACAATTTGGAATGCTAGAGAATTACGATTGGGAAAGGACAGGCCGTATGGCAACCATGGGATTTTTTTATTATGGACCCGTTTCTACTTTTATTTACAACAATTTAGATAGAGTGCTTCCGGGAGTCGGACCAAAAGTTGTTTTAAAGAAACTTCTGCTCGATCAATTAGTTATCACTTGCATTTCAACCAGTATATTTTATGTTGGTAAGTAGTGACTTCTTGTTTAGTTTCATCTCATATTTTAATCAGTTATGTATACCGGTGGTTATGTCAAACACCTGGATTTACTTTCTCCCGACACTCTGAAGAGTTCAGTTCAGTTCTTTGTAATTTAAGATCTGTAGATTTCGCATAGTTTTGTTCAACTCACACACTTGGAACTTGAGAGGTTGTATCGGAAAATTCATTAGAGTAGAACACTGATGCAAGTCTAGATAGCATTGCTTTTATGCAAAGAAGGAAAGGAAATGGCCTAATGTTTTGAAAATATAATTTTAAGTATACTCTAACACTTGTAGCATAAATATTGGAGTTAACCCCCTGAGGACTTTATTTTTAATATTTCTGGATGTCCCAGTGTGAAGGAGTTTATCCCTGGGAAGCTCATATAAAAGTATCTACAAAACAAGAATGAAACAAGCCTGCAGCATGGGCAATGGGGGTGATCACCCTCCTACCCTCAGCCCATGGCAGCAAAAGGAGGCAAGGTGTGCCCATTTGAATAATGTTAGCAAAACTTCATGAACTTAATGCATGATTTATAACAAACAGCTTACACATTCTGATTTGAATGCAGAATTCAGTGAACCTCATATGGTCTGAAGTTGTCTCATTATTCTTCTTACCATAGCATGCTCTTAAGTATGAATTCCAGCCAAGAAAATTAAATTGTGTATGATATGGCACTAAAAAGTCACATCCTTGGTCCCCTGTATACAGAGTTTCTCCCTTGCCCTGTTCTCCCACAGGCATCCCTTTCCCTGCTCATTGGTTGTAGGTACAGACACAAATGAACTGCCTTATTTACATTGAATGGGTGTGTAGTGGATATGTTGCTTGATCTTTTGCATCAGATCACACAGTTTTTCTACATTTATTGTTAGGAATGTCACTTCTTGAGAGAAAAAGTTGGGCTGAGGCCAAGGCAGAGCTAAGGAAGAAGTTTTTGCCAACATATGCTGTATGTATCATGATCCTTATTGTATCAGTTATTAGCACTTTTGCATGTATCATCTTGCTATGATCATGTTATCTGCTTCATCCCAATTGAAACTGGATAGAATCAGTCAATATAAAGCTCCCAAGATGCAATTTTATTTTTCCCTATGTCCATGCCCTTTTCATTAGATTTTTCCATGGGTACCTCTGCTGGGGGGGGGGGCTGGAGGAATGTGTCCCCTCAGTTGCCTCCACCATGTCCCCCAATTCTCTCCAGGATCAGTATTTCAATTCATCTGAACCCAAGGGGAAAATCTTGGGGATGGGAAATTTCTTGCCAGGTTTGATTCTTTGTTATGTCATATCTTACCTCTGTTTTAACATTTATATATTTTATTGTAAGTTGCTGTACAAAGATCACAGCCTATAAAGGAGTGGCCATTTAAGGCCCCTCCAGTTTGTGGTGACTGACGCTGCCCCTGAACTCTTCCTCTAGCATAATTTACACCCCACCACCAACAGGGTCACTTGTGCTCTGATATTTACTTATAGTTTCTTCTTACAAAAGTCTTTTTCACAAGCATCATTTTTATATTAAGCAATGTCTGCCTGCAATGACTCCAACTGTCTATTCTTTTAGCAACCCACTCTTTAGTTTGCCACATCATCATATCATCAACATAATCATCATAATCATGATCCACAGGTGTGCCAGAGTCGGGGTTGGGTACAACGCCCCCTATTTGTGTAGAGACCGTTGTTTTTTACTTAACGATCGTCACTTGTGGATAATTGTGGTGCCATGGTTTAGCCTGTTAGTAAGTGTCTTTTGCTACACCCCCCACTCAAAAGTTCTTTGGCACACCACTTTTATCATCATCACAGTCATCTTCACCCATCACCTTTCATAAGGATCATGATGATTACTAGTTGCATGCTCGTATCTAAAGTCAGGCTTATGTTGTATTTAGAATTTGCTTTGGATCGGAGTTATTACCTTAGGCCCAATTGTAGAGGAAGATACATTCTTGAGAAGGTCGTACCATATGCTTTATAACTTTCTTAATGGATTAACTTGGGGTGCATATGACACAATGTCTTGTGGTGCATGGAAGGAGAGGACTATTGGCAATATTCTGAGGGCATATTTCTGGAAGATCTTCGGTGCAGAGCGCCAAATCGGAGATACTTTGGCGTATAGTTTTTCTGCAGAACTATGCTGCAAGCAGTTTTGGCGCAGAAATCATTGAAGTTACCACAGTCAAGTGGCATCTTATAAACTTATCCGACAACTTACCGCTCTTTCTGTTCTTGCCCGTTCTCCGACAGACCCTTTATGTCCTGCTCAAGACGTTTTTGGCGCAGATGAATCTGTGCAATTCCTGTTTATGGTGCAGAGAATATTGAGAACGAAAAAAATCTTCGGCTCATGCTGAGCGTCAGATTCCCTGTGGATTTTAAGGAGTAACTTTTTGTGTTTCTGCTTTTTAGGCAAGTTTCGTAATTTGGCCAGCAGCACAGGTATGCTATTTTCAACGGTCATCAATTATCTAAGTTGGCCAATTCGTTTTGAATATATATAGTTATCGCCACATATTATACTGTATTCGTATTGTCTTCATCACTGTCTTTGCCGTGATAATCATCATCTCGGTCGTTATGATCAGCATCGTCTTTTCATTAGAGGTATATGGGGAGTTTTTACCCTTCCCAAACTTTTCTGAGATTGGTCCATAGAAATATGATATTCAATCACCTCTAGACGAAGACAAAAGCATATCATCTGTAGGCCCCAATAACATTGATGAAGAGGACTTCGATGCAAAACAGTCTTACATGACACTATCCCAATGTGCACCTGGATCGTCCTCATTGCCATCGTTGTCGTTACACAAGGATAAAAGTACTGGCGGTGTTATTAGCGATAATTATGACAACGATAACGACGAGGACGATGATGATGGCACAATAATTTAAGTTGCGATTTGAGCAAGCCATGCTACCTTTTGATGTAGCAGGAAATATTTTTTATCACTTTGCTTAATTATGATATTTGAATCATTAATAACTTTCAATTACGTTTTCTTTCTTTTTCCAGGCTATTAATTTTGCAATTGTGCCAACAGCCTTTCGTGTTGTGTATATCTCCACTGTTGCCTTCTTTTGGGTTATCACGTTATCATACTTGAAAAGCAAGTCAGAGCTGTATGTATTTCATATTTCTTCCTAATACATAGTTGTATAGTCTTACATATATTTATCAATAATAGAGGCTTACTTTCCAATGATATTCTAATGTTTTCTAGTCATCTTTATGTTCCCATGGTGCTCTACTGCGGAAAGCGTGTAAAGTGCACAGTACACTTGGTGGTGGAGTCACATGGGTGTTTTGGGCGTCCCCCATCCCCCTTTTTAAAATTTTTTAAGTTGGATTCATCAAAAAATGTCATGAAAACGATTTAAATTTCTCACACTCATATCAGTGACTCCACCTACCATTTTCATTCTGGATTGAACGTACCTCTGTATTTAAGAGGGATGTTTCCCAATATTTTTAAGAGTGTGGTCATTCTCCAGGAGCTTCTTGCCCTTGACACATAAAGTGTTCACATACAATTTTTACAGGCTAAGATTTCTCGTGCTCTAGACTGTCTGAAAAGTGCCAGAAATTTCTACCGATGCAAATTTTAGGTATAATATGTAAGGGAATAAATTGAGCCACACTTTCGTTATTTTTACTGTTTGTGGAAGTTGCGGGGAATCTAGGAAGCTTACATTGTAAGAGTTGCGAAGTCGTGCCGCAAGAATAGCCATTAGCAGTAGCTATGATACATCTACTTCCACACTGCTTGACAGGTTGAATTGGCCTTCAATTAATTTTATCACGGCCCTCTAAAAAATGTACTTAGATTTAAGGGGGTTACCTTAAATAAAGAATTTAGAATTGATTTGAATGAAATCCAAGACCCCACTCCTCATTAGCATGACGGCTTGCGATGCCCTCCCCGCCACTACTTACACTGTTTTACTTGCAGTGTTTTTATTTCAGGCCTTACATGTTGAAAGTCATCGAGGACCTCACGAGGGAAAACAAAGAACATGCAGAACTTCCATTAAAGTCATAGCAAATAAGTATCTACCTTAATCAACATCTTAAATCTCTCTTCCCATGTTTGCAATAGGTAGGATTGTACCCTTTCAGACAGAAGGGCCACTTTTCTCCTTTCTTCTCCTTTCACTTAGTACATAATTTTTGTTGCCAAATAAATTTTATTTTCGCTCGTGTGGTTTTTATGCTCTTACCATTTACCTTCTCCTTTGAAGCCTTTTGAGGCTCGAAGTATTATTCGCTTTTGAACTACCCCAGTGGTGACCAGCACGCCAACTTTGATACACCAGGATGGATGGTTGACCCTTTGGAGACCTTTGCAAATTGTGGCTCGGGGGAATGCACCACGCTCGAGGAAATCAAAATGGCATTTACTCGGCAGCTGTGGCTATTTGGCAAGATTGTATGTAATGTCTAACCTAAAGAATCTGCACTTGATAAAGTGTCATTTGTCCATTTGGTTGGATGTTCGTCGAAAAGGCCCTGCGTATAGGGTTCTTTTACTTCTATAGTTCTAACACCCAAGGCACCCAATCAGAGGCACTGGATGCCAACTTAGAATACTGTACATTTTTGCTAATTGCAAATTGCTTTGTTCTGCTCCGTTTATTGTTTCATTTAACCTATCTGGCTGCATTGTAGACATTGTTGGTGAGGAGTCAGTTACTATATCACATACATAATATTTGAATATCTTATGCATTAATCGTACACCTGATTTAAAAGATGTCTGCGAAGTATGCTACCTGTCACTTGAACTTATAAAATGCCAGATCAAATCGCCTGTGACAGATTATTTATTTCTTGTTTATATCGTTACTGTACGTTTAAACAAGGTAAAGTCACATTTATACAGGGCAAGGTCTAAGTATGTTTTTATATCTTTCATGGTTGCCACAAAATCTGAAAAACCTGGAAAACCTGGAAAACCTGGAAAATGTCAATTTCTTGAAAAAGTCATTGAAAACCTGGAAAAGTCAAGGAAAACCGTTTAAAAAGCATATAGGTCAGGGAAAAGTGAGGGAATAATTCTCGGTTAGTGTTAACTACAATATGGTATTATGTGTTGATCTTAAGGGTGTGGGCTTTTTCTTGCTGCTTAGTGTAAAATTCATTACATCAAAAATTAAGCTTTATAATATGCTTTGTACTTTGTTCAACATCATGGACGTGCCACTCGGGGTAATCGACATAATCAGAGGTTAGCCTGTAGATCATAGTTTTATTCATAAAATCTGTTGTCGTTACTCAATCACACTCCTGCATTTAGCTGGGCAAAGCATGCCGCAAAATACTAGCGCTAGTAATTTTTAAGCGAAACTTCAATGTTATCTTAACATCAGCTTGACAATGCTGTTAGGATGACTTCGAAACGTCATTCCACAAAATTATTAACTCTAGCATTTATTGCACTGTGTTTTATGAAGGAAAATTCTTATTGGTTTACTCCTATTAATCATATTTACCACTTTTGTTAACATGCCATTTTTGTAATATGTACCATAACAGTTGTTTTATGATAAATTTGTATCGAAGGGACGCATAAAATATTGTATTGGAGAGTATGTAACTTGTAATAAATATATCGCTAGATTATTCACTTACACATTCTGGGATTATGGAGATTTTTTTCATATGACTTCTCTAGTAAAGTAGCACTGTTTTGAGGGTCCTAATAGTTTATGCAAGACTCCAGTGGTAATATTTGGGACAGTGGTATTTCGGATTTATCCTAAACCCACCGTATTAATCTATACAACCCTTAACGAGGGGCAGACTGGCTATGTACAAGTGGCTTGGACAATTTTCAGGATTTGATACTGACTCTAAGGCCTTCAGGTTTGTGAATTATTTATCGCTGTCTCTCTTCTATCAAAGACGCTCTCTCTCATTCTCTTTAGCTTGTTTCTTAATTTTATAATTATTTTATAATTATTAATTTATAATAATTATTATTTAATTATTTCTTACTTTGCTTTCTTAATTTTAAGCTTTAACTTAAATCTTATTTGGCAGTCTAGGACGGGTCCGAAACTAACGGGCCTACTATGGATTTGCCCGATCAGCCAGTCTGCCCTTGCCTATAGTATTGATATTACTCAAGAAAATGTATCCTCAAAGAAATATAGTCTCCTTAGTTGAGTTGTAGATGTGTTGTAAAAAATTTGATAGAAGATTCATTCATCTAATTTAGAAGCTGTGCTGTTTAGAAGGGTATCAGTACTTATACATCGACAGCTGTATGATAAAAGATTGAATGTAATCGATTGTCGTTTTATGTTGAGATTCTTTTGCATTATAATATTTAGAAAGTCATTGTACAGTAAGGTCTATCACAATACGAGATAGTTATGTGCATTATGCTGAACTTTTGAAAGCCTTCGGTTCCTCAGAATCTATGGGCCTCAATGTTCAGCGCATTGCGAAGCTCTAAAGTCACTTCTTCATTCCTTGGCTCATCTGGTGTCACTATGTGGAGGCTTGGTATCCATGCCTACCTATCAGTTCTTGGTTCTCATTCTTTTAGATCAACCTTAACAATACTACTAGTACAACCTACAATCTGTATTATAAATCAAGCCGTTTGCTTTTGCAATACTGTACATGGAAAATATAAATCCTCTCATCAAGGAAATGTCCACCCTAAAAGCTCCTGGAGTTCTTTGCTTAATTTTGATTAATTTAATTAATTTAATTTTAATTAATTTTGCTTTGCTCTACAAACCAATTGAGAAATTAAAATGTAGTATTATCTCAGTCCTGAGATCAGAAAGTTTTAATTATTTATACTGTAGCTTTCATTCCAGAAGTTGCCGAAGGAGGGTTGTGTGTGGAGTGGGACCCTCCCCACAGCTGTCGTTGATTTGTTGGCTTATCGGTAAATGTCGGCATAACGATATGGTTTATCGATAATTATGGTGACTTGTTCAGTCTTGTCTGTAAGTATCTGTTTGGTATACCCCACTCAAGATTACTTCGGTATGCAACTGTTTCTTTTTTCTGAAAGAGAGCAAGTTGCGTTTTGTTACTTCTAAATCTTGAAATTCGGGTCTGGGTTCCACTAACTGCAACCGCTTGATCACCTGAAATCGAGGCAGCTCCAAGATGTTGCAGTGGACAACAACAAAACAGCAGAGGTGTCGGTGGAATTTCCTTTTGTGAAAGAACTACGAATTAGATCTCATTTCCTACCTTGAAATGTCGTGTGCTCATTTACTTGCTTTTAAGGATAGCAATGGAACAAAAAACTATCAGACGATTTACTCAAATTTTGTAGTTTGCTGCTCGAAGGAGGCCCAAGTGCGAAAGGTTTGTGGACTATGTTGTTTTATTTTAGTGAAGTAAGTATATCGTATGGAAGCACAGGTCTTCACACCTTAGAGGCTTACAACCTTATGGCAGAGTTTGATTCTAATACTAATTTGTGCCTCACATCATTATTTTTAGAATTCCCCGAGTTGGGAAAGCGAGCAACACAAGTCACCTTGTCTAGTATATTGACGAGATCGACATGGCAAACCGGAAATGTAGAAAGAAGGAAGTCTGCCGTGTGGGTTTTACTTGTCATATGAAGTGATACTATGTTCATGCATAAGATTTCAAAATGAAGAGCTACCTTAGGTGCATACTTTTGTCGAGTCTTACTTAAGCAGGTGTTCAGATTGTCTCTTAACCGGTTAAAACTAGCATTATCTGTTGTAGTACGTTAAGCCAGATCGTAATTTTACAAACTACAGTTGGAGCCTTTGTCTCAGCCAATTTGCGTCCATAGCCAGTTCAGATCCGAAAACATATATCTGTAGCCCATATTTATGTTCTCAGGTAGAGAAAGCTGTTGTTTTCTTGTTGATTGTGCATCGAAAGATGTCGCATGGAGCTGAGAAAGAAGAAATGACATGTAGCGATGCGAACCATGTGCTGCCCGTGTTTATTCTACCGATGCATTTTGATTCAATGACTTACAGCTAATTTTTTACTTTTGTTGTAGCACTAAGAACTCCCACATTGCGTACTATGAATGGGAGTTTGTAGATAACCCCATTACATTTGATATATGTTAGAAATGTTCAAAGAATTTTTGTGCTCAAAAGGTTTTTCATTGAATAACTAAGATTGACAGTAAAAATTAAGAATTTTGCACCTTAATTGTGTTCTGCTATTTGGTCATTAGGGTTTTGATTGCAGCAGCCATAAGTTGTCACTCAACATTTCCAAGATTCTCTGTCTTCCAGTTGTTGCTTCAGTTTGAAGCATTTGCTGGTGTTAAAACCAATCTTTTTGTCATCTGTCCATTTTCTTCTCTGTGTGCCTTGTGATCTTGTGCTTTCTACACTCCACTCTAGGATAGCTACAACCCCCCCCCCTCCCCACTTGAGCCTCTACAGTTATGCACAAAATGCAGCTTTTCTCTTTGCAATTCAATCCATCAGATATAAGGAAAAAATTTTTTTAGACTAGATTTTATTCTATGTGAAATGATAGTAGTACAATAATATACCTCACTTATAATAGGTAGACAGTGTGTTATTGGCATTCCTCATGATATAGAAGAATAAAGATCTTAGCTGAAAGAAAAGGTTTTGGTAGAATTGGTAGAAACAACACAGAATTTTCACAATGTGCTCCACAAAAGTGTATATATCATTCTAATATGCTACTATTTCCAGATTTCTCCATAATTGAATAATATAAATTACAGAACTAATTATAAGAGTAATAGCTAATGATTAATTTTTTATTTAAGGTTGACTTTTCTAGTTAATATGCTATTTTTCTTCCAGTTAAGATATTCTAAAATGTTCAGGCTAAGATATTTATTCTGGACCTCACTAAGGTGTTTAAGTAACTATCACTGTTGTTGGCCACCTAGATGACTGTATTTTTTGAAAATTTTTTGACCCCCTCCATTACAGTGCGTCCTTGTTTTCTGCAGTTATAGCAGTCATCTAACCTCAGGTATTATGAAGTCTCCAAGAATGGAATGAAAGAATAGGATACATTCATTGAAAGGGCTGGTTTTCTATGGATTCAGATACTAGCAGACATCAGGATAGCTTCTGAGCTTGTTGTCTATTGCTATACATACTGGAAGCATTAATTTAGTTTACTTTTTAATTGCATGCTCAGGCAAAATGGTTGAAGTGTCATCAATGCCATACCTACACAAATCGATTGCATGCTTGCCTACACTGTGTTTATTTTGGGTGCTATGCTGGAGGGAAACATGTTTTTGATCACTCAAAAAAGAAGAACCATATCTTAGGTTTGTACTTCAATTTCATTTTGCTGTCAGTCAGTATTTTCAGAGCATATACGGAGTTTATTTATACCTTAATAAGGTCTTTAGTAATCACATTATCATTGGATGCCTTGCTGGCAAATGTGTGTACAGTAAGGTAGATAAGTTCTCTAGAGAACCATAATCTGAATTTGTGTAGGATACAATAGCCTATGGTATCAAGCCCTTCACAGGTGTACCCCCTTTTTCATCTAAATTGTTTTGATGCCCATGTAACAATGGAAATTCATAAAGCTCAATCAACTAGAAATGGCATTGATATAATTTACCTGTTGATTTATTTACTTGATTCTTTCAAAGCAGTTTGGTAGGCCTGTCAGACATAAAGAAGATTAGGAGACATGATCTTCTCTTGATGTAAAACATTTATTAATAATTCACTACCAATATTTCTAAAATATATTTTGGTTTGAGTATTAATTGAAGAAGTAAAGTAGAAGTTGTGGTCATTGAAAATGCCACTTTGTATTTAGTATACATATCTGCTCTAAGTTATGCAATGCAAATGCAAATTGAATTATGCCACCTCTTCTGATTTCATATCTTTGTGTAAGTTACTGCTATTCTCCTATGGGAGTTCAGTTGCTCATAATTCTGCATTTTTATTCAAACAGTAGTCCTCTGTAGCTATTGTCCATGTCAATAAATGTGCTATTCATATGTTCATGAATGAAGTAGCTAGAATTATTTGCTTAGTGTAGTAATGTCACATAATAAATCCTTCAGCTGTAGATTTGTTGTATGGAAATGTTTACTGCTTCATATGTGGTACATATGTCTATGATGATGAGCTTGAACAGATTGGTGTTGATGAGGCAGATAAAGCAGCCTGGATTGCTGGATGTGGAAAACGAAAGTATTTTGATTGGCAGCCAAATGATCTTGAAACAGCTTTACTTACAATGACTACAAAAAGAAGAAAGATCTCTAAAGATTCAATTGTTGGTGAGATACTATTTGCTTTAAGCTTCAATCCATTGAGACTTTTCAGTGATTTACAACATAAAATTCTTATTTCCAGTTTTTACTTGTGCTTCTCATTGACATTTATTATTATTAGCATTATTATTAAATACTTTAGCAGGATAATTCCTCAGTTGTATTAGAGATACACTGTTATAGTGGGAGTCCTGTATCCCATATAGATTAAAGTTTAGAGAGACAATTATTTTTAATCACACACAAACACACATACATACACACACACACACATACACACACACAAACACACATACATACACACACACACACACACACACACACACACACACACACACACACACACACACACACACACACACACACACACACACACACACACACACACACACACACACACACACACACACACACACACACACACAATACTTGCTTATCAATACAGCAACATCAATTAGTTGATTGTGTACCTATGTTTGTAGTTCATAGCATTTAACAGGAAATTCATACCTTCCTATTATTTGTTGATGGATTGAGCATAGTTTTTTCTTTTCTAGGTTTACGAGGCTTGATTAATCTAGGAAATACTTGCTTCATGAACTGTATTTTGCAAGCTTTAATACATACTCCAATGCTCCGGAGCTATTTCCTCTCAGATAGGCATTCGTGCCCTTCAACTGAGGACAGTCATAACTGTCTAATGTGTGAAATGTCACTTCTTTTCCAAGAGGTAAGAACATTAGCATTTTGTGTCATAAATTTATTTGCTGTGATTTAGAAGTCATATTAGCTGATATCTTTTGTGTATATATAGCAGCTAATTAGGTATGTAGATCTTTGCTCATATCTGTCATTTACAACACAAATAAATATCAAAATATGTACAGGTGAATAAATCAATCCTTCTCTTTGTTAGTTCTATTCAGGAAAGAAAGCACCTCACATTCCATATCGACTGCTCCACAAAGTTTGGACAAATGCAAGGCACTTAGCTGGTTATGAGCAGCAAGATGCTCATGAATTTTTTATTGCAGCTTTAGATATTCTCCATCAGCATTGTAGAGGTATGCCATTACATCAATGTTGCTATACATAATGATTTATATCTTCACAGAACTAGTAGCTTGCATTTGTTAGATAGCAATGAAATGGGCAATTGCTATATAGTATTGGCTTATTTTGGTTTTAAAAGTAGCTTCTAAGTTCCATGTGTTTGGTGCTAGCCCTTTCACAAAGTTGCAGAGTTATGCATAGCCAATTGTTGTCATCATTACCCCAATATCACATTGTTGTTATCACTATTAGCAACATTATCACCACTATCATTTTCATCCCTGTGTACATGGCTAGTTACTGTATATATTGTCTCCTGTACCATAAATTATTGGTTGTCTTTTGTTTTGATTATTGTATTATGTGAAAAGTCTGTTTGTACTACAGAACTTCACTACAGCATGAAAAAGTGGCACCGTGTTTTAGGTGTACTGAAAAGCTTTTTTGTCCTACACTCATCAGAGTATGAAACATTGGTTAGTGAAGGAAAGGTGAACCGAAATATATAGTCAGATGTGGATACAAGTGATATGATGAATAATATGTCCAGTTATTGTATTATATTCAATTAGCAATTTCTTCCAATTGACAATTTTTTTTGCATAGTATCATCCATAGCTCATCCTTTGAAGACCTTTCATTCCATACAATTCCAATGAGGTACTCCTCTGCTAGTGGCATTTTTTAATTTTTCTTGCAGATGATGGCACTATTCCTTCAAATAATCACAATAAATGTAATTGTATAATCGATCAAATTTTCACTGGTGGCCTGCAATCGAAATTAACTTGTTTCGCCTGTCAGTGAGTATTCCCCAGGTTGTTTCTCCATGTTTACCTTGTTAGCCTTAGTCATCATTGCTATTGGTCTTCTCAGACATTCTGCAATCAACCAATGCCTATTGTTTCTGCTGCATTCATCATGTGTTAATAACCTGTTCATGACTATCAATATTTCAGCCAGTTGCTTCATTGTACTTGCTCCTACTTCTACTAGGGTAAATTTTATCATGTCACCACCCCATTTCTGGTCAGTGCGTTCATGTCACTTACTGGAATTATAATAGCTAAATATTTACATTCTATTTGCCCCTGGCCCCTTTAGTATTCTTGTAACCTTGTTCGGGTTTCTAGCAGACCGTAGCCTCGCTTATGCGTGCGTAACTCATGTCATTGATTTCAGACTTATTGCAATCGTCCTTGAATTTGTCCTACCAAATGCCTTGTATTCACGTTATGCTTGAAGCAAAGGTTTTCACCTTTTCACCGTTTTGTGCTTAATAGGATAACATGTTCAAAATCTTAGTTGTTCAGTCTTTTGAGACGAGGCACTCTGTAGCAGACCAATTATCAGTGTCTTATCATATAATTTAAGTCTTAGTACTTTTATTTATCAGTAGTTTAGTACATTAGCATTTTGAAAATAACTAATGTTCAACATAAATTATGTTTCTTATAACTCTTTATCAATCTTTCTTTTACCATTTCTCCGCAGGGGTGTCTCAACAACCATAGATCCATTTTGGGATATATCTTTAGATCTTGGTAATATTGGCTATACAATATCACCTCCCAAGAACAACAGCTCACAGAATCAGCGGTCCTCATTGAATACAAATTCGAGCATAGAGGGTACGCAGGGGTTTCTTTAGCTTTTGTCCAAACTACTCAATCATTTATGACATTCTTGCAATGCCCAGCTTTGAACCGGGCTGGTGTTAGCCAATGTTGAGTAATATGTGTTTGCGATGGGTAGGAGTTGCAAATGAGATTGTGGAAATAGGAAGTTTGCGAAGTGTTATACTTGTTCAGTATATATCTGCTATAATTCAAGTTATTGTATTGCTCAGCTGTATATGCATGGCATGTTTTTTGTAATTCATAAAGCTGCTCCCCAGTGTCGTAGCATATCTTTGCCTGCATATTGTTTGATATTTCTAGCTTCCATCTTTATAGACTTAAGTTCACAAGACTCTGACATGAGTTTACAATCGACACCCGAAGCAACAGTTGTTCCACAGTCACTTATGGCGTGCTTAGAAAGGTAGTTAGGTTTTTCCTTTTGTTTTGAACTCTCTCTGTAATAGCTTGGACATATCTTGAAATGATATGCTTATTCCAAAATTTATGACAGATGACAATCCATTCTGCTTTGCTTTGGTGCCCTTTAAAGTTGCATGGCAGAGTTACATGAGATGTAGTTCAAACTAAATCACCCTTCTGCAATTTCAAGGAGTAATTCTCTTTTTGCATATTGCTAACTTTATGTACCTGTATCATCATTTGTTTTAATTTTCTCTAGTTTTACAAGACCGGAGAGACTTGGCAGTGAAGCAAAGATTCGTTGCAGCCATTGTCACAGTTATCAGGTTCGAATCTGGTTGCTTTCCACCCTTGGCATGATTTCTCTGGGCCTTCTTTCTTCTGCTAAGAGTGCTAATTGGGAATTAATTTATGCACCTCTCGCCGGTGGTTTATGTTATGACACCTTCGTACCCATAGCCATATGGTACAGAGCCGTCTGTAAGTAGTAATGGCCACAGTTGGTGGCTAGACTTCTGAAAGGGTCTACTTGTTTTGCTCGCATACTCGATCCATTTTATATTGAGTGCTAGGAGAAGGCTGTATGTTCCATTCTTACAGTCTTTGGAATGACACAGCTTGAGCCTTGTGCACACAAGGTGAACACCCATAAGCTCTTTGCGGTAGTCTCTTGTCGCAACCCAGGGTTGACGATTGTCAGACTTTTGATGTCGATTCTAGTGCAGCTACCAATGTGGCACGTTCTAATTTCTTTTTTTATATCTGATTCTGCAACATGTAATGTCTCTCGCCCAATCTAAATGTATTTAACCTTCTCTTCCTTCCTTCAACCCTACATCATGTCATCCTGAAAGTCTAAAATTGAACAAACTTGATGCTTTTTTTCTCTCTATTTAGCCTTGTTCTTTCTTCCTTTGTTAAGGACTTTGCTGTACGCCTTATGGCTTTTCCCTAACATATCGTATTAGTTCAAAACAGAAATCTAAAATTGGAATGGTTATTCTTTTTTGCAATGCTATAGATTACTTGGTACATCAGCCAACTACCGATATATTCCCGTACACTCACTACGTTTTTCCAAGAGATTTTGAAATATTTGTTTTCGCAGGAATCAACCAAACAGCTTACCATGAGAAAGTTACCAATCGTAGTATGTTTCCATCTAAAGGTAAAAGCCCCTTTAGCTCTTTATTCAGAATCCATCAGACTGTACACACTTCTTTTTTATATTTTAGATTTCATTTTATTTTATCGGTGGTCAATGTCCAAGAATTTCATGAAATGCTGACCTTGCCTTTAGTGATAATTGATCTGCTGTATTGCCAGGTGTCGGTGAATACTGCATTTTCTCGAAAACCGCCTACCCTTAAAAAAGCGCCCCCAAAAGCCACCAAGGGTTTAGAAAGCACCAAGGACGCTTGTTAGGGGAAATACGACAAGCAAATCGAATTCAAGTAGGTTTTGTCAGTACCAAATGGTTGACGATTTCGTAGTAGCTACTTATACCGTGCAATTTCCACCCGTTTTCAGCCCTCTAATTGACGTATAATGTTTCCATCCTCCAGCGCTTCGAACACTCAAAGAAGTCAAAGAAGATATCAACATTTGTTCCGTTTCCAGAAGAATTAGATATGACACCATTTATGGCTTCAACGTAAGTTTGTATTATTGTTGATGACCAGAAGCACAGAATTTTTGGACCATAGCCTAAGGTTAGCGCTACAAAGCGAGTCGTAACATCATAATACGACATAGCAAAGGGACGCTATAAACATTACGCGCGTAATGTACGAGATAGAATAGCGTTTTACAGCATAGTCTGATTTAACAAAACATTACATAGCATAATGTAACATTGTTCTCTCACAACTCTGTTGTACCACTGTACTTTAAAGAGTAGGTTCGACATTGACAAGGCAAACTTCACAGACCACAGCACAACACAACACAACACAACACAACACAGCACAATACAACACAGCACAACACAACACAATCTTTTTTTACTTTTTTAAAAACACAATGTTACAATTTGTTTCATCTGCTACGTGAGCATTCTAAATGCTATGAGAAACTCTTTGTCTTAGTATGAGATTATGTCTCTTACAGCACGGGGGTTGCGGAATAGATGTAATAGCATAGCTACTTAGCTACTTAGCATAATATGACATAACTTACCATATCTTACAGTGAATACCCGCATAAGAGAACTTCCATATTTGGGGACGTAGGCTAAATGGCTCTTGTAAAGGAATTATGCATAAATAATTTAGGGTAACATACCGACAAAGCATAGCATAGCATAGCGCGTTTGACATGGTATAACATAACACAACACCATGGCGTAACTTAGCAGCAAAAACTGCACAGAAGACGTCAACACAACATAACGCAAGCTATAAACAAAAGAATCGGTTAACTTGTTTATCTTCTTTGGATTTTTATCGCTGTCGATTGTCATTACCTCCATTTCTTCATCTAATATCGTCGTTTTCACCATGAAGATACTTTCATTTTTTATATCATTTTCAAACCTGATCAGAATGCATATACTCGTTTTAAGGAACGAGTGCTGGACAGGCAGAAGAACTTAGGAAACTTCAGTACTCGAAGCAAAGAAATTAAGAAACTATTAAATCATGATAAAAGCGAGAACAACAAAGTTTTGTATAAATTCAGGAGCATGATTGACCTTTTGGCCTAAAACTTAAGACACAAGGGACAAAATATACTTTCCACTTCCAAATATAGGAACAGGACAAAAGCGAATCTCTTGATGTGAAAAGGTCACCAGTATTCCATAACAGTACATTCAAATCTCTCATCTTCTGTAGTAGTTCCTGTCATTAACTAAATTTCTTCCTTATATGAAAAATTAAATATAAACACCCCAAATATAAAGTTCATGACATCATACTTTAGAAACTCTTGAGAAACAATGAGCATTGAAGTTTCCAGAGCATTAAGAACCTGTAGTACCCAACATCGACCTTTGTTTCTTATTAAAAAATGAGTGTATTTGTGTTCATAAATGTCTTCATCTTTTAAAAAATCAAATTTTACGATGACGCCATAGAAATGCAACATCTGTTACATGTCATTTTCTGATTGTCAGAATGTTTCTTTTTCCTTTATAGAAATTCTGAAAACTTCAATTACGCTAACCAGAGAAGATCTCACATTTCCTTAAATAATAAGTAAGAATTTCATATTACTTCCCTTGTCGGGCCTACTAAATTGTTTATTTTGAGTGCAGAATAGAATACGGTTATTTTATTTTTCTTGATTATTGTTTGAAAGTTAAAGTACTGTGGACTGTTAATTCACTCATATTTCTTTTTTATTATCATGATCATGTCCTTTAACTTTTTGAGTCTCGAAATTACTGCCATACCATTTATTTCAACAAAATGCAACTTAGTTTTTACCATAATACATTTCTGTATTACCATTCTAATTTTTAAGTAGTTAACTCTCTTACCAGTTAACTAGTAATAACTTTCATGTAGAGAATTTAAAACATGAAACTGAAAACACTGGAACTAATACCCATCGCTCTTTCTTGCTATAAAAGTACAATCCTTTTTGAGAGTTAGCAATTTTGTATTATACTGAAGTATGAAATAATTGATAAAGTAATAATTGCAATGAATATTGAAATGTATAAGTTTTTATATTTCTTATCCGAGCTTTGATATTTGCAGTATATCACTTTTTTCTTGCTCCGTCATGAAGTCAATCATATAAGATTTTTTTTCATTTTTACTTCCATTTCTTTATTATTTTTAGTTACTTAATTTTTCATTGCTCAGGTATTCTCTTTTTGCGGTTGTCATTCACTCTGGAACACTTGAAGTTGGACACTATATGTGTTATGTTCGGCAAGAAAAAGATCAGGTAGCTTGATTCTAAATGGGTTTTTGTTTGGAAAGCTGTTTAGGATTCTAGGCATTGAGAATTCCCTCATAACAAGACTAGACCCATTGTGTAGTAGTTGTTGAACTGATGTCCTTTTCAACTACCAGGGAATGTTCCGTATTGTAAGCATCGGTAGCACTTTAATTTTCATATTTATATATATTTTCTTTAATTTTTTTTATTTTTCTTATGTATTTCTTTTTCGTTCATAAGTGGTTCAAGTGCGATGATGCCTGGCTTACAAAAGTTGCCATAGAGGAAGTTTTGAATAGCGAAGGGTAAGTAACTCCTCGCAAAGCCTCTACTAAGTTCTAGTTTTGAGTGCCCTAATGTATACTCATTTGTTGAGGTTGAAAATGAGTCATAGAATGCTTGCTTGGCGCGACTTATTTCGATGCATTGCGATTGTTTGCCATTGTCTCGCCTCAACAAAAGACGACCTACATTACAATTACGTGTGCTCTGAGGGAAACTATGCTCAATAGTTTGGGACGATAAAAATAATAATGATAACAATAATACAGTATTCATTCAACAGATTCACAATATAGCTAAGACTTGCATATATATTCTACTTTAAAGAAGGTATACTTATCTGATATTCTGTAAATCATACATATAGTGGTCAGCTGGTTTTAATCCCTACTATTACAGATAATATACAAATCTAACGTAAATTCAACGCAATATCCCAGTTGATCGGAGATTTGCATTGAACCATACCAGTGACGTTTTTGATTTTGATTAATCTGCAAATGAAGTTGTTTACCAGACACCGGAGAGAGTGCTATCACACAGAAATGATTGAATTCTTTCTTCTAGATATCTTCTGTTCTACCACAAGCAAATCATAGAGTATGAGTGATCATACCCAGCGTGTGTATTGTACTGTTTAGAATGTGACAATTTACAAATTGAATATTTCTTGGTATCATTTGGTAATGATGAAGAAACACCATTTATGAAATAGTGGTAGATATTAATCATAATTTGTGTACATAGTCAATAAGATATAATTGAATGATTGAGAAATTAAGATTATGTTACTGTCTTTGCGCTTTTGGTTTGAGAAAAAGTTTCGATTGCTTTGAACACCCAGACATGCAGGCGATCTTAACTAATAGTGAGTATATCTGTCGAAAAGACAAAACAAATCTTTAGTTATAATTTGGCTTCATTAGGGCCAACAATTATAATCTACTGATGGAAAGTCGAACGAGAACGTAAGTCCCAATCCTATAACAGTTTAAATTAATAAGGATTGGGTAGAAAATTTCAAACTATTTAATGGTTGTATTCCATAATTCTTAGCCACGTTTTGTTTCTCAGGTTCCATGATCTTTAGCAGAAAACCCCCTTTAAAACTTCCATTCTGCATGGTTCTGATATGGCGAAGGTGAATCGATCAGTTGATGTCTCCAGCTGTTTTTCAGTGGCAGTCTTTTATATACGACTATATCGTATTCAATCTATGTGCTTTCATCAACAATGCAATTTTCCTCATGAAAAACTAGATAAGTTTTTTCTTCTTTTATCTGTGGTTGCGCTACGTGGGGATTCATAATCGAACGGTGCCTAGTCAAAAGATAATCAAATTAAAATCTACCCTGAAGTCTTTTCAGTCAGCATAAACAAATTCCTAACCAGCAATATATTGTATTAGCATGTAACACTATTTTAGTGACAAGAATGGTAACTTTTGCCATTTTGAGCTTGACTTTTCAAATTTCATGGCTACCTGTAAATTTGCCTTATTAGATACAATTCTGCTGAATTAATGTCAACTTAAGATGCAACTTAAGATGAAAGAAGTGTGTAAGTGTGTAAGGAACTGTCAAATGAGCACCTTTTTACCTGTGTCATGGAGCTAAATTTGAAACATCAGAAAAACAGTCAATTGATGTGTATTGCACAAAAGCAAAGTATAGTCTGATAGAAATGTTGCAATAAAAGTTAGAAGTGCATCCAATCTACACTTTGAAATTTTCATTGCAAAAATAATCTTCTGCAACACTTGGTAGTAATATGTTTTAAACTGGTTTTAGTATTTTTATAGGAGAATACAATGAAATTTAAACTACCTGGAATGCACCTAAATTGTGTTTGTTTCCGTATTTTCTTTCTATAACCTGGAAAGCAAAGAAAGAGTTATTCAAAATATGTACAGTCCTATTACACTGTGCCCATTTCAGAGAAGAAAATAGTTTAACTGGGGAGTCATTGTTGGACTTAAAAAGATAAGATCTGAGAAATTACTGGTCAGTTTTTACCTTATCAAAAAATGAGCAAAATTTGTCCCAGTTTTGTGACCCAATTGCAAAGCTTTTTTTCTGCAAACAATCAAGATTAACTTGGGTAGCTCTCAGCTCACCAGCTAGGCTACAATAATTAAATGAAGTTCTCTTCTCAGGTGCTTGATCCTGTATATAAAATGAGAGATACATCAATAAGTTAATCTTCTCAGTTTCCATTGCCTGGCAATGAAAACTAAACATCCATTGTATCATATTATCATGCAGGTAGAGATCTGATCAATTATAATAAAAAGCTATGAAAACAATTTTTTGTGAAATTTTTTTAACTGAATACAAAATATCATTCAATGAGTCCAATCAGTAAAGTAAAGAATGATAAAATACAGGATAATTACCAACTTTGTACCAACAATAAGGACAGGAAGACTGTTGCCAGAAAATTCCTCTAAGTCATAGTCAATACTCCTGTGCAACAAAAAATGATACGATTGCTGAAAAATTGGATGAAGTAGGAAAGGAAATGATTTTGTACAACAAGAAAACCGATATGTCCCTTCAAAATAACTTGAGATGTTCAGGGTAACCACTTACGCATTGTAGTCTGTTGATGCACCCCTGACACTGACACCTACAAAAACAAAAAGTGGTTGAGCATTTCAAATGAAATTATTGAACACTGATTATTGTGATAAGAACCAGCAAGTTGTAGTGATAGATGCTTAAAGCACTTCAACAAGAAGACCATCTAGATAATAATAGTATTTTGGCAGTCAGTCATAATTATCACTAGCACCATTATCATAATCACCACCATCATCACTATCACTATCATCATCATCACTATTGTCATCATTATCTTCATAGTAATCATCATCATCAACATCATCATCACTATTGTCATCATTATCTTCATAGTAATCATTATCATCAACATCATCATCACTATTGTCATCATTATCTTCATAGTAATCATTATCATCAACATCATCATCATTATCATCATTAAAATCATCATCATCATTATCATCACCATAATCGTCATCAACATTGTCATCACCATCATCACTCCACCATTGTTATTATCACCATAATTATAATCATCATCAATATCACTACAATCACCATCATCATCATCATCAACATCATCATCATCATCATCATCAACATCATCATCATCATCATCATCATCATCATCATCATCATCATCATCATCATCATCATCATCATCATCATCATCATCATACAAACTGATTTGATTTGAGCTCATCAGTTAAGGTGCAGTCTCTGTTAGAATTATAGGCGACAAAGAGACAACCTTTTAGTTTGAACTCAACATAACGGACTGAACTACAAACTCACATGGAGCAACAAAACAATGGGAATATAAATCATGTGATCTAATTGTTAGCATAAATTATCATTCCTCTAACACTCCCACTTGATTATTATGCTAACAGTATATAAAATGATGTAAGACACAACAAAAATATAACAATGAAATAATGTCTAAGCTATCTTGCATCAGTCAATGTTCTGAATACCAATCTCTTGTCTTAGTTTCTCAAAAGAGCTCTTTGGAAGTCCCTTGGTCATTATATCTGCAACCATAGAATCACTTGGACAATATATGACTTTAATTTCTTCGCTGAAAACTCTCTCACGAACAAAATGATGACATATGTCAATGTGTTTAGTTCTAGTATGATATTTGTCATTCTTTGCTAGCTCTATTGCACCCTGATTGTCCTGAAAAATAGTTGTAGGCTTGTCTGTGATGCTTCCAAGGTCTTTCATCAAGCGCCGCAGCCAAATGGCTTCTTGCGTGGCTGAACTCAGAGCAACATACTCTGCTTCTGTGGAAGACTTAGCAACAGTTGATTGTTTTCTACTACACCAGCTAACTGTTGCACCTCCAATCTGGAATACGTATCCTGAGGTAGATTTTCGAGTATCGAGGTCTCCTGCCCAATCAGCATCACTGAATCCAATAAGTGTTGTATTTGCTTCTAACCCAGAAAACTTAAGACCATAGTGGATTGTCCCTCTTATGTACCGCAGTATTCGCTTTATTCCAATCCAATGATCTTTACTTGGCCTTGATGAATACTGTGATAGCATTCCAACTGCAGCAGCAATATCTGGCCTGGTTGCGGTTGAAGCATATGTCAGGCATCCAATAGCCTGCTGGTATATGTTAACATCAAAAGGCTCTTGACCTTCTGAGAACTGCTGAAATTTCTTTCCAGCTTCTATTGGGGTAGAGACAGGCTTACTGTTTTCCATTTCAAATCTTTTGAGTAAGCTTTCAAGGTAACTTTGCTGATCTATAGTCAATGTCCTTGATACTCTATCACGTTTAATAGACATCCCAAGGAGATAGTGAATCTCCCCTTGATCTACCATCTTGAACCTTGAGCATAATGCAGCCTTCTCAGCTTTCAACATGGATGGGTTGTTTGACACAGCAACAATATCATCAACATATATGCTGAGTATAACAAAACTGACACTTCCATCTGATTCTTTAAGCGACTTTACGTATATACACCCATCAGCTTCACTCTTATGATAATCTGCTTCTTGCAAGTATTCATTTATTGTGGTGTTCCAACAACGAGCAGATTGTTTTAATCCATATATACTCTTCAAAAGTTTGCACACATGATTTGGTCGATCTTTATCAACAAACCCCTCTGGCTGTTCCATGTAAATATCACAGTCTAAGGTTCCATTTAGAAAGGCGGTTTTAACGTCCATCTGATGTATTTCATAATCGTGTGCATTTGCTATAGCCAGCAATGATCTCAGAGAAGCATTGTGTGTAACTGGTGAAAATACTTCATTATAATCTATACCTTTCATTTGTGAGAATCCCTTTGCAACAAGTCTTGCCTTGTAGCGATCAACTGAGCCATCTTGATTTCGTTTTACCTTGAATACCCACTTTGACCCTACAATGTTTTTGTCTTTGGGGGCAGGTACTAATTCCCATGTATCATTCTCTAATAGAGATTTGAATTCGGATCTCATTGCCTCTTGCCAACTCCTTGACTGTTCACCATTTAATGCTTCATCCACAGTCTTTGGTTCATCTACTTCAGAAGTTAATGGAAAAACCATGTTACAGATTTCATCTTGAAATCTAAGTGGTGCTTTCCGCTCTCTCACTGGTCCTAGGTTTCTCACTTCTGTCATGAACTTATCCTCATATGTTCTCTCTCTTTCATTTGTGCTGATAGTAGCTCCCACTGGTTGAACATTCTCTCTTTCTACAGGAATCTTCTCCTCTGTGAGTTCAGGAACAAAGTCATTTTCAACATCAATTTGAGAAACACCATTCAAGTCTGGTTTAACTGAACTTTCTGGCTTTTTACCAAAATGGTCGAATTTGTCTTCTAGAAACAGTACATTTCTGCTAATTCTGAAGCTTCTTTTCTCTGTATCATATAACTTGTAGCCTTTCACACCAGGAGGATATCCTACGAAAATGGTTTTCCTTGCTTTAGGATCAAGTTTCTTGCGCTGATCACTTGGTATGTGCATGTAACTAACACATCCAAATACTCTCAAATGGGAAATATTTGGTTTTCTACCAAATAAATGCTCAAATGGTGTAACACCTTTTAGTGCTGTTGTAGGACTTCTGTTGTGAAGGTACACTGCTGTGCTGCAAGCTTCTGCCCAGAAATCTAGTGGCAACTTAGCATGGTTTAGCATAGCCCTTGCTGATTCAATGATTGTACGATTGAGTCGTTCTGCAACCCCATTTTGCTCAGGACTGTATGGAGTAGTGTACTCATGCCCAATGCCCCTCTCACTACAGAAAAATTTGAAATCATTTGAAGTATATTCTCCACCATTATCACTTCTAATGGTCTGGACTTCATAGCCAAAGCTTTCTTCACAACTGAGGGTCATAATTTCATGGCCAAATTGCTTCTTAACATAGCTAACGTATTCCTTAAACTTAGAAAGCACTTCGCATTTTGACTGGATAAAATATACAATGGTATATCGTGAATAGTCATCTATGAATGTAAGCATGTATCTGCTTCCCCCTTTTGAGTTCACTTGCATGGGACCACATACATCACTATGTACGATCTCAAATGGTTTGTTAGCTCTTCGTTCTTGTTCCTTCTGCGTTGGAAATGGCTTCTTTTTCATTTTTCCAAGTATGCACGCTTCACACCCCCTGTCACGTTGATTGTTAGAATCACAGTCCATGCCTTTTACCATTTCTTTCTTTACTAACTCATTTATATAGTCATAATTTAAATGACCAAGTCTGCAATGCCACATTCTGCAAGATTTATTGTTGTGAGCAACATTTGCATGCTCAGCGATATTCACTTCATATAATTTCTTATCAAGAAGGCTTCCTATGATGAATTCCTTTCCATCCTTCGCTATTATGCAACTCCCGCTATCAAACTTAACTTCTGCACCCATAAGTGCCATGGCAGGTACCGATAACAGATTTTTAGTTAGATTTGGAACATAGAGCACTTTATGTAAATCTAACGAGACGTTTGGTGGATTACATGTTGTGAGGTGCACGTTTCCTTCACCATGCGCTAGAATCACTGTATCATTTCCCAAGTATATTTTAGTAGGCTCTTTGTATTCAACATAATTCTCTATACCCTGTCTATCGTATGTCATATGCTTTGTCGCCGCAGAGTCGATAAACCACTTCCCGGGTTTTTTCATTGTGCTTGAAATTAGCGCTATACCTCCACACTCAGTGTGACTGAGATCTAATATGTTTGCGCTATCGTTTGGTTTCCTGTAAGTGCAGTTCCTCATAACATGTCCAATGCCGTTACATTTGAAACACCTCATACCCTTATGCTTTGTGGAAGAATTCGATTCGACATAATGAGACCTTGAGAATCCGTTTCGATTTCCTTGCCCATTGGCGAAAACTTTTCCTGAACCGTGTCTTCCTGAACCCCCACGTTGCTTATTGAAGTTTCCTCGATCTTTCCTTGCAAATAAAGCGCTATCTGATTCTCTTTTCTCAACTTTATCTGTTCGCTTCATATGCTCTTCTACCAATAGTCCTTTGACATGTTCCCAATCCAACTCGTCGGATTTTCTAGCATTTAAACTAGTTAAAAAGTTATCGTACGATTCTGGTAGACTTCCCAGCACGACTGTGGCGAATTTCTTTGAGGAGATCTCTTCGTTTAACTCCCTCAACTGCTCCGCTAACGAAGTCATGTACGTTATGTGCTTCACCAAATCGCCGTTCTCTTCCATACTGGCAGCGTAAAACTTTCTGGACAACCGTACTATTTGAGTTATGGATACAAACTCGAATTGCTGTTGTAACCTCTCCCATGCAACTAGCGGATCCGTTACCGAAGAGATGTGGACTTGGATGTCCTTTTCCACGTTCAGGGCTATTAATGAATACGCTTTGTCAGATCTTAATCGAAAGGCATTTCTTACAGTAGCAGCTGCGTTCTCATCTGGCTGTGTTTCTTGTCCTTGTTGAGTAAATCCCCACAATCCGCGCTCCATTAAGAGTAGTTTCATATTATATTTCCATGATTGGTAATTCTGTCCATTTAACTTCTCAATTCTTGTGATTTCTGCCATTCTTCGCGACTTCGCGTCAAGCGTAAAAACAATAACTTAAAAGTCCTATGTTAATCTTTAACGATACCTGGGCCCATAACCTGTTAGAATTATAGGCGACAAAGAGACAACCTTTTAGTTTGAACTCAACATAACGGACTGAACTACAAACTCACATGGAGCAACAAAACAATGGGAATATAAATCATGTGATCTAATTGTTAGCATAAATTATCATTCCTCTAACAGTCTCATTGTCAATAACATCATATGCTGATCTGATAATCTTTTGCCATCTATCTCTATCCCCTGCTAAATTATAAATAAGTTTGATGCATTCTACAATATCAACCAGATACCTGTAAAGTCCTGCTTTCCAGAGTTCAACAGTTCCCCAAACCATTTTCTTAAATTGTTTATTGACTTTCTATTGCTGAGATCATGCACAAGTATGACACCATTGATGTTATTATAAAAAATACTTCTACTGTTTCTATGACTTGTTGAACCTCCAACATCCAACAGTTCTATGAATATTGATTTTTCTTGTGAGCTTCCTTGTTGATAATCATATAGCTGTGTGAAGAAAGAGAGCTTTGTCATCAGGTATAATGCAAGGCCATCTGGCAAAGAAAAGAGGCTCAAGGCCCAAAATTATTGGCTGTTCAATGCAAATAAAGCTTTATTCCGCCCTGAAAAATTCATCCTTGGAAAGATGGTAACAAGCTCCTATCAAAATATCATAAAAAAATAAATCTGGTTGTAAATAATCTGGTCCATTCCCTTACTCCTTTTCTAAGTTGTTTGTTTTCTATAAGTAGCTTTGTTCATTTCCTATTTGTTTGGTTTTTTCCTCTAGGTTGTTTTGACATATATACGTGAGCTTACTCACGCCCCATAGATATTGACTTAGTGCGTGACCTGATCCACACCCCCATGGCTATATAAGGCCATATTTTCGCAACTTTCATCCCTTCACTGATGATGGCTCATGATTGAGTCAAAACATTTGATTATGTCTTAAAATTTTACTGATTATGTCTTGTTAGGTCTTAGGTCTACCAGTTATATCGTATTTAGAAGGATTTGTCGAAATTAAAATACATCTACAAAGACAATAAAATGTCTTTATTTCTTGTCGCGATTCTTGTACTGAATTTCATCATTAAGCTGCGTTTTCCAACAACGAAATCTGGTTGTGTAGTCAATACAGAAAAACTCACCAGAACCTCAACAGAGCACCCAATTGTCCAGGGTGAATTTGAGAGGACCTCACCATGTGCAAGTACATGTACGAGAGTTGTCTTCCCAACCCCTGGAAAAACAAAATTACTCAAAGTACTAGTGCTAGAGTAGCATAGTGAAGAGTACGATTGTGAGTATAGAAAAGATTGCCTGTGTGCATTCCCACACTGCAGTGCCCACTATACTTTGGCGCCTACACATTCAAGACTTTTTGTCACAAATAATAATGCACACCCAGAAATGGGCATGGTAGGGTGTTGAAAGGTGACATGGTGTGATTTATAGGATTAATTTGAATATCTTCAAGCTATCATAACGATGATAATGAAAAAAGAATTGCTCTGAGGTGTATGCTCCTTGGTACAGGCCTTTCAAGGTGAGAAACACAAGGAAATCAATAAACTTGTTATACTTTCTAAGCCAAGAATCAAGTGGGCACTGCACTTTTCTAACCTTGATTCCAGATTAGTTGTGGTTAAGTATCTATTTCATTCTTATGATGAGTCTGATTCCAAGTTGAATTCAATCTTCACTTCATTTGAGTGAAGATGGATATACTTCTACTCACCTGAATCACCAAGAACTGCTATTCTCACTTTGTCTAGTGACCCTGACATCTTTACATGCTTTGGGTGGTGGTAATAACAACCACAACCGCATCAGCCATACCCAAAATGCCTCTAAGTGATACTGATGTTAGGAACGAGACTCAGTCTCACATGTACAATCACACAATGGCGGACAAGCTGTGAAGAAACAGGTTTGTTGAGAGAGCAGGGATTTTTATTACACATTTGAACCTTTACGATTAGGAGATGGGTCTTGTTAAAACATATCAAAGGTATAGCATTATCTCCCAGTTTGGTGTAGTCGGAAGTAGCAGATCTAATATCGTTTTTCTCAAGAAGATTGGCAGTAGACCTTCTAAGTCACAGACAACTGGCGAAAATGTGTCTTATTTGGCAGCTTCTGGTGCAAACGAAGATATTAATATATGGGATATTAGAAAAGGAGAACTGGTAAGCTCCATTTTTGTAAGACTCATACCTGTAAAATATGTTTTAGAGCAGTAGTAGACAACTTTCTTGGGGATTGAAATCCCAGACTGTATTCTTTGTAATGTACGGGGAATATATGTAGTCCTTCCGCAAGAATGTAGTGTATTATTTCTTATGCAATGTTAGTACCTCTATACGTCTTGTACTCTTCTTCTTCACACCAAAACAAAGGAATGGAAGCTGTTACAAGTTGAGACCATAGTTTGCATTTGATGTTGTTAGGGAATAGCTGCACACTGATTTTTGGTTTATCTGTAGTATCTTATGCAGCTATTCCCAGAATTTATTTTCTGGAACATGAAAATCTCTTGCCAGATAAGATTCTTGTGTCCTTTATAAGTCATCCATTCTTAGCTATAAATATATGTTTTGTTCAAGGTAATGGTCCTTCATGGGGAGAAGCATGAAGTAACTGCTATATCAATATCCCAAGAAGCAAACCTGCTTGCCTCAGGGTATGATTTTGTAACTTTGTCAGTTGTATTTTTTAGTTTTTGTTTTCCCTTTTGGACTGATTTCTATTGCCCATTCTATGGACTTAAGAAGAAGACCAAATCAAAGTGGATCATCAGTATAGATTCTACCGGACTAAATCACTTGTTGGAAAACAAAGCTATATTAATAGCTTTATATGAGTATCACAAGAAACAGTGTAATACGTTAGAGCCAGGGAGACCAGTTAAGTGTGCAAGTCATGTTGTTGAATTTAACAGATACAGATGTATAGGGTAAATTAGATAGAAAGGCATATATCCATTTTAGCTAAGCTAAAATAATTGAAGCACTTCAGAATGAACTGATCCCATAAATGAAGAGAAAAAGAAGAGCTATGTGACTACTAATGTGCTAATACACCTTTGAAGTAGCCAATGGTATGCCTTTGGATCCCAAGAATATCAACAACTTTTGATAGAACAGTCTTGTGCAATCAATCTGAATTACAGGAGTTGTATGTGTAATGATTTTTTGTCCTTTGTGGGTTGTTTTATAGTATTGAGGGGACACTCTTAGGCCCACAGATCTAAGCTAAGATAAATGCTAATCTTTAGTCTCACTCATCAATCATATGGTTTCATTTGATAATATAATAGCAAGGAAGGTGAAACAATGCAGATGAAAATAAACACATTCACAATTAAACATAGGACAATACTACAAGGAGATGATACTTTAACACCAACATGGAGATAGGAAACACAAATCACAATCACACATGACATGTAACAGCTTGCACTCTATATGAAATGCTTCAACCTACCATGTTACACAATATGGTATTGTTGTCATTTACTTGCTGTCTCACAATGATCAAACTTACATCTAGATATTCTGATGGGTCAATAAGAATATGGAATCTGAAAGATGGTAAGAGCACAGTTACCTTCAGGTACATATCAACAGAATTTTTGCTTTTTAGTGAAGTTAAATAACATGGCTTATTTCATACTTCTCGTTTTATCAAGTTTTTGTCATTGCTCTATTAAACTCACATATCCTTTTGTAGTGGTCACAAATCAGCTGTATCTTCAGTGTCATTTGATCCTCTTGGAACAAGATTGGTTTCTGGTTCAAGGGTAATGTCATGTTTGCCCCTTGATGCATTTTCATAGAATAGATTAACTATTTGACTTCAGAAGAAAGTAATGAGTCAGTCATGCTCTGGCAGAGCTTTTAATACTATGTGTGGTCAATATTTGGATCTGATAAACACACAGGACTTCCATTAAAGCACTGTGTCTCTGTTACAACTGAGGAATTGTCTTGTTAGAACATTCAAGTGAATATAATAATTAAAATGATAATAACTAATGAGTCAAGTTGTTTTTATGAAAATAAAATAGATTGATAGGAGGAAAAGATTGATGAATGAGTTTTAGAGTTAGTGTATACATGAGTAAACAACTGGATAATTCAATAGCATGCACTGAGCTACTTTCAAGTGATCTATTACATGGTTGAATTAGTAGTTGTATTCTTAATTCATGCAATTGAGTAATAAACTTCTGGTTTTCAGGACACTGATGTGATTGTCTGGGATATTGTTAATGAATGTGGCTTGTACAGGTTTGGTTTTATCAATTCCACTTTAGCTACATGCTGAACATTCATTATTTCACATTATCAATTGTCAATGAATGGCCTTCCATAGTGGTTATAATGCTCCTTTCTTATAGATTAAAGGGACATAAAGCAGACATCACCAAATGTCATTTCTTAAAAAGCTATAATGTTCTTATAACAAGGTAAGATATATATTTACTCAATTTACTTACCTTTTATGTAGGTTTGTGATGAATGTGTCACCTGTTAGCCTTTACTTATTTTTTATATGTGCACTTAGTTCATACAAACATTAATACAAAACAATAACGATACCACTGGGTGCAATATCAATGTCATACCCAGTGGCCATTACATAAAAGGCACAATTCACATTCAGAGTGAATTGGCAAAATCACCAGACAATAGGATAATGTATGGTATCACTCCAAAGTGGCCACTTTAAAGAAGCTTCTTCATTTAGCTACCTGGTTACACTAATCGTTCTTAGTGTGAATGCAAACTTGGATTTTACTGGACTGCCTTTACTGAACCATGGTTAAAGAGTAAACTCCTGTGGATTGTAGATTTATTGTTTTGTTGCATACATTCTTTCATATTAGCAAATACCAGGGATTGTCATTTTTAATTTATAGTTCAAAAGACACATTGATCAAGTTATGGGATCTTGACACACAGCACTGTTTTCTCACCCTTGTTGGCCACAGAAGTGAGGTTTGTATTGGCATGTTATTTTGTGACCATACTATTTGATTTTCATTTATGTGAAGGCCGATTTATTCAATGCTGAATTCTGTGTTTATCTATGCTGTTGATCTACTTTCAATATTGCTGGATAGGTGTGGGGCTTTGTAATTGCAAAGGATGAAACAAGGATCATAGCTGGCTCCTCTGATAGTGAATTGAGAGTCTGGAGTATTGAGAAGAATGAAAGAGAGGTTTGTTTGTTTGTTATGCAATAATACTGTTGCTAATTTCATACTAGTACTCATTTGAATCTATAGTTGGAATATTTCCAATGTTTAAGTTATTGTCATCATGGATGCAAAAGTAGTTCTAACATTGACTTATTCATTGCTCAAGAGAAGCATATTAAAAACCTACCTACCACCATTTGTGCAATTTCTGTATGCATGAGCTTTATTAGTGATAGATATCTGGAGGATTTATTTCAATTTTTTTAAAGCTATTTTGTCGTAATTTCAGACAAAACAGAAAGGAGGACGGAAAAGGAGTGGATTAGAAGCAGGTCTGGAAGATAATGATGATGGCAGTGATAATGATGTTAATCAGGATCCAGAGAGTAGTGAATCAGTATGTAATTTGTAACATATGCTTTTGTTTTACTTTATTCTTTGTTGTTAGTTACTAGCTATAGATCAGGGATTCTCCAACCCATTAAGCTAGTTACGTCATATCCTCGCCCCGTCGTATTTTTCATTCTCTTTTTGCTATAGATGACAACGGTAAAGAGTAATTTCAACGTTGTTGAAAGGAAGCAAAATTCATTCATTTCAACAGATCTTTTTGCTTTTCCTTGTTTTTCTTACATCTATTTGGTTGTATTTGGATTATTTGCCAGTTACCAAGTGCACTTCATTTTTACGTCATACAGGGTCCGGTGAAATGCAGTTATATGGGCTCGATAATGCGTGAAGCCAGAGATCGTGTTGCAGGGATAATTCTAGATTACACAGGAAGGTATCTAGCTTGCCATGTAAGTATCTGCCAAAGCCAAAATGTTCGTTATACATAGACTTTTTTGCCTTAACGACACATCAACGGATAAGACTTTAAGTCATTGTTTTTGTATCAACGATTGCTTGAAAGTGAAGAGTATATTGAATTGAAATTTTATGCATAAAATCAATTGTATCGAGAGGAGGTAAATGGATCATGACCCCTGTCATTAAGATTAATAATCGACTTGTTCTTGAGTATGCTTTGATTAACACCCTTTCACACTTCAAAGTACTCGGTGTTTGACAATGTGATGTAGTAATTAATGAAGGAACAATTTTCTTAGATTGGGAAGGACTCTGTCACAAATAAAATGGCTTATGCATAAGACTTTTTCTCTCGATTGTTAATGAGCCCACAATTCAACTCTGTGCCAGGCCCCATGTCCCCTCTGGACATTCTTTCATACATTTGTTTACCGTATGCTTTTCCTATTCCAAGTTTGAGCTATTGACGCTTGTGATAATAAGGCTGAGATTTTCCTGACGGTTTTGTAATGATATCATCACTGTCCATGTTTCCTGAGCAAGGTGTTTTGCATTCATACAGGGAACTGATAACATGCTTGAGGTGTTCAGAATTTGCACAGAAGAGGAAATTCATAAACAAATAAAAAAGAAGAAGAAGAAGCTAAAAAAGAGACAGGGGTATTGTAGCTTTTATTTTTATAGTAATAAATATATCAATATCATGCAAGTTAAGGCTTCATGAGGGTATGAAGTTAGCTTTGGTGTTGTGGAGGAGCTCGTGGGCTTGAAGGCAGAAAGAAAGTCACACTCGGGCGTGGCGTAAAAAGAGGTCTTTTTAATAGATAGATAGACTTGATGTCGCGCAGACATGCGCCCAAGAGCTCACTTGGGAGTGATGTATCACACCCCCAGAGATATGTATTTCCCAGGTATAAGAGTATTATCCGGAGTGCATCAAATGTTTCGATTCAATGTTTGGTGATAGGCAAAATCATTTGAGAAACCCTTTTTCGAAACGGACAGTTTTGATTTTCATTGATGTGACTTTTGTTTCTCATTTGTTGGTGAGACGGGGATACTTCTTGGCTTTTATCTCCAAAGTTGCCTTGTTTGTCTGTAAAATTGCGCACAGTGGTCCTGAAATATGAGTCTTTTAGCTATAGCAGCATGCTTATTAAAAATAAATTCATAATTCTTGTTGAGTGTCGCATACAGAAAGCTCGTTATGGTGCTTTATCAAATCACTTTTAATCGCTTACCCCACTCTGTTCACTCGCGTTGTTGATCGCACGCCCATAATTTCTGAACGTGAAAGCCCTGGGATATAGTGCTTGGTAGTGTAAATAGCTTTTATTTGATATCGTTTAGTCAATCAAGGTGAATCTTAAATTTTGCAGTTCTGTTTGCTTTTTCAGCAACGATAACCCAGATGCAGATTTCGAAAAGGTTTGCGTATTGTTTCGTTTGAGGATTTTACTTAAGTTCAGTTGAAAAGAATTGGGAAATGAATAAATAGAGAGGGAGTTGTAAGAGAGGACATTGACGAGAAGTTCATGATTTGAATCTTTAAGTGTAATATGGAGAGCATTGTCCACACAATGCAATTCACATATGTTCTCTATTAGCGTTTGGCATTTGATGTTACCGCACGAATGTGAGGCCAGTACAGCATCTTATAAGAAGCATATATTTGCTTTTTATTCTCGTTCATAATTTCGTGCCAAGCATGTAAGTGCGACCGGAATAACGTTAAATGCCAAGAATATTTTGTTGTTAGACGGTGATGGCATTTATGAAAATGAGACTAGTATGACTTTTCACACCAAGAATATTTGTTTTCTTTTGGTGTTTGACTATTGGTGTTAAGTATGAAAGTTGGCTTACATTTCATATTAAGATTTCTTATTTTTTTTAGGACTTATTAATACCACAAACTATTAATGATGAAATAAAGCACGTTAAGTCGTACAAAATGAAATCAAAAATCAGGTAGAATTAATTATGAACTCATATTCTCTTTGAATGCAAAGGATATCTTTAGCAACTGATGCATCGTGTTTGACATTTGTACAGATTTCCTTGACTATATTTTTTGTAGTAGCTCGAGGGCTTGTCTATTGTGCGGAGTATCTGACTCAATGATCTGACTCAAACAACACCTCGAGCAGTGGCCTAGTGCTCACTAGTCGACTGCACAATAGTGAACAGGGAATTAATGTTAGCGAATAGAGGATAGCAACTGTGAGGGGCGAATAGAGGATAGCAACTGTGAGGGAGGAAATTATCACATGAAACCAAGGTTACGGGATATTTTTCCTTTGTCGGAGACACTGTCCAGAATATGTGGCTGGCAGCTACCTTACAGCAGATTTTTAACAAATGTTGTACTTTTACTTACACTCCTCTTTCCATAATAAAGAGAATAGTTTTATTTAGTCAAATCATTTTCACTCTTATTTCAGATCCTGCGATTTGATCGTAGACGGCTCCAACTTTCTTAAGGTTGGTTATGTATGAAGGTTACGTTTGGCTAGGCATTTTTTACCTCAGATAAAACTCTCCTGTTACATCAATAATAATGCTATTCAGAACTTGTCTTTGAATTTGGCTTTTGCTCTCTATGCTATAATGGTGATAGCATATCTGTTTGCAATTGTTTTTACCATTTTAGCATTGATGTTTTATGTCTGTAATTTTGTATCTTAGTTGATGTGATAATGCATTGTTTGTTCGATTTTCTCCCTGAAATTTACTATGTTATTTAACAGGTCCTTCTTCTGTTCAGTAATAACTCGATTGGACTTTACAACATCGATTCTGAGCAGCCGTCAGAATATTCGAATTTGTCTTTGATTACGAAACCAAGCCATCGATCTGACCCGAGGTAATGTGCTGCGCTAATTTCCTGGGGTCTAATGAAAACAACAACAATTACAATATGAATTTATTATACAAATTTATTATACATCATGAGTGGTACCAGAGTAAATGCATCAAACTGCATTATTACATGTTTATATAGTATATGATATTTCATGATCAAAAAAGTATGTTATATCTTCTTTCTGCACTTTTCTGTGATATTTCTATTCATTATAGTAAATCCCCGCGTATAAGAAACTATAAAAATAAGAACCTACAGGCTGTTTCTCATGTAGTATGCGCCTTGAAACTATGAACCTATTCCAGTTTGATAGACGCACAGGTTCCTATTGCAAGGTGAAAAAGTTGACTTTTGATGCGTATGACTGCCAGATTCTTAAAGACAATGTTCACTAACTATAGAAAATTTCCGTTGCATCTGTTTGGCACATTATGTTTGTTGCAATAAAAAGTTTTGAGAACGCTGTGCTTGTGAGGATTTTAGGTGTCTGTAAGAACCACTAGAGTTCATATTTTTCCTTTTCATACAAGAAAAATAAATGAACCTTCGGATAAGACCCTGTCTGTCCTAAAATAATCTAAGTTCGTCTTAAACAAGAACATTAATCAGCCTGGCTTTTAAAAGAGTATGTTCTTATATGCAGGCTATAATGAACAATTTTGATAGCCACAGCTTGAATACTTTTAGTGCCGCAAGTATTTTTGTGAATGAGCAAATTTGTATGATTTTGAATGCTTGTTTGCAGGACCGTTTGCTTTAACTCTGAAGGGACCTGTATTCTTAGTGGATCTGCGGAATCTGTTAAAATTTGGAACAGGTTTGTTCGTATAATTGCTACCTTCACTGTTTCAAGTGACTACAAAAAGTCCCAGTTGATATTTTCTGTGATTAAAGTATTCTCTCGCAATGATATGGGATAAAGGCTTTTGTCTCATATTAGGTAAAGGCAAATAATTATCCTTTTTGGCACAGAGATATTATTCTCTTTTCCATATACTCACACCCGCTTCCTTTAATCAATAATATTGTGACCTTGTTTACGTGATGTAGATTTTCACTGTGGTCGTTAAAGAAGGAATGCTCAATTTGTACAGCGCGGTGTTTGAGAAACATTTGATTTCTATATAGGCTTGATATATAGATAATGCTTACTAAATGGCAAATGTAAGTGATGCCTGCCCCATGTTTAAAGATTGACTGTTGATAACCATTTTACAAACATGTTAAAATTAAACCTCCTTGCTATCGTTTTGGCTAAAAAAAAGGAAATTGTTAATCGTTCGCTAGTAATTGAAAATGATCTAAAATACGAGCAAATGGCTGATCATTAGAAAACCACTAAATCTGCATAAATACATCCGGCTTTTCACATGTAATATTTGTATTCTTTGCACATCTTGATTCTACTTTGCAATTATTGCCCATGTTGCTATCTATTATATTTTGCTTTCTTTTTTAGATCAACACGCAACTGCATTCGAACCTTCGATTCAGAATACGCTCTCTGCTCTTTTTTCGTCCCTGGTGATCGTCATGCTGTTGTTGGAACAAAGGTATCTCCAGCTGAAATCAATTTATTATTTCTAACGGACTCAGACTAATGACCGAATTTGCTTTAGAGCAGTGGTTTCCAAACTTTTTTACTCCTGCACCCCTAACAAATGTTTGCCCTGACCTCGCACCCCCTGCAACAGATATTTGGCCAAGGACGCTTGATTGTAATAAATAGGTCAAGTACCTGTCATTAAGATGGATGGTTTTCGCACCCCTTGGAATGATGTCTTGCACCCCTGGTTGGGAATCACTGCCATATCGTTATTGGTACTTTGACCAGAAACCACCAAAAACTGTACAGCTTGTTTTTCACAAGATGCCTACTATACTTAATGAAAACCGCCCGTTCTCATCGGTATGATTGTAATGTACGCCAGAAGTCGTAGAACATTTGTTGTAATTTATAAAGAAGGTGTTTGGAGTTTAATTGTTACCACGGAAAGCGACAGTAGTCGGAAATTCGCAAATATTTATGGTGTTCCCAAGCACTCTTCTTAGGCATTATAGTTTTTGATGCTCACTCATATTTGGATTCTATGAAAGCGATGTTTTCTCTGTAATACCATGTAATTAGCCATGTTCAGTAATTTAGAGATAGAGTGAGAGGTGAGGAGAAGTACGACTGGGTACACCAATTTTGTATGATTCTGCACATGGGAACTTCTATATCGTTGAAGATTGAGTCATGAATTGACATCTCAGTCATTTTGAAGACCAGTGGTTTTCTCCTATGATTATAATTCACAGACTGGAAAGCTTGAGTTGTATGATATAGCTGCTGGTGTCCAGCTGGAGACAGTTGAAGCTCATGAAGGAGCTATTTGGGGCTTGAGTCTGGCCCCTGATAAAGTAAGCCTCAATTTATTATTTTCTGTAATTGACTTATTGCTAGAGGCAGTATGTATGTATTTAACTTCGAAATATGTGAAAGAATAGCCTATGCAGTTGTGTGAACCGATGCAGTTTTTATTGAATTCTCAATATATGATGAGAAGCAGAAAAGACGCTCATTACGATGATTATGTAGGTACATATACATATACCTATATATCTATATATACTTATTAATAAACATATATGTATGTATGTCGATGATACTTTAGTTATATGTTTTGTCAAGTGATAGTTGAGATGATTGTAAGAATCTTTAGTTTGACAGCTGTTCAATCGTTTTTTTCTATTTCAGAAAGGTTTTGTCTCTGGAAGTGCAGATCATGACGTTAAATTTTGGGAATTTGAGTTAATTGACGATCCTGATTACTCGCAAACATCGTAAGTCATATCTGATGTAGTATATTGTGACAATTGAACCAATTATTTGCAATTCGTGGAGGGAGGACTGGGAAATGCATGAATGAACAAGAAATGAATTTATGTATTAATGAATGAAAGTAAGGACCAATAAATGAATGAATGAACGAATGAATAGATAAATGAATGAACGAGTGAATGAATCAATAGATGATTGAATGAATGAATAAATGAATAAATGGATGAACAGATACATGACTGGATGAATGATGAATAAGTGTATGACTGAATGAATGAATAAATGGATGAATGAATGAATAAATGGATGAATGAATGAATAAATGGATGAATGGATGGATGGATGGATGAATGAATGAATGAATGAATGAGTGAATGACAGAATGAATGAATGGATGAATGAATGAATGAATGAGTGAGTGAATGACGGAATGAATGAATAAATGAATGAATGAAAGGGCAGAAACCAGGAAACAGCAGCGATGCTGTATATTTTGAACAATTTTCACAGACCTTTTCAGCCCCACTACCTGAATGGTATCTGTGCGGAAGAATCCGCCACAGTCATTGATTAGCGAAGGAGATGAAAAAATATATACATATTTGTTAGGATAATATTTTGATTTGTTGAAATTATTTTCATAAGTAATGGAATTATTTTCATAAGTTTCTTGACGTTTCGGGTAGTATTTTAATGTCTTGGCATCTTAAGCTGTATTGAATGAATCTTCATCTGCCACACTAGTGTTTTCAAAATCAACCGTCGGCCATCGCATCCGATGGCAGCTTTTTGATTTGCGGTTTTTACTACTTCATCTCAATACTTAACCTGCAAATTATCTGTACTATAATATACTTCAATAATATAATACATTCAAAAACAAAGTAGCAGTAATAATTATATAATATACGGTGTAATTACCTACTTGATTCAAAGTTTTTTTTATTTAATGACAGTACACATTCTTTTTTGTATGTCTTTTTTGCCTTGAACTGACAATTTCTTAACTTTTTCAAGATTTCAGTACTGATACTTTCATATGACTTTCTTAGCAAGGATAGCCAAGTTTCTGTAGCACTACAGTGTTACACAAACAGACAGACACCACACAGATATATAACACTCTACTACATATATTACCACAAGAAATCTATGCAAATTATATACAAGTGATGATTGTATTGCGTAAATATCGGAATTTTAAAGATATATGACTTATCGACTCTTATAGGTCTCAGAAGTCCTGTATTTACTTTCTTAATTTTTTGAGCAGGCAAATGTTACTTTCTTAAAAAAGAAACGTGTACTCTTAATGTATTCATTTACTTCTAGGCAAAGACTGAGTATGGTGCACACTCGAACACTGAAAATGTCTGAGGATGTATTAGCTGTTAAGTATAGGTAGGAAAGCTATGACAACAGTTTTCAATTTGTTCTGATATTGACTCAGCTCTATCCACGGTATGTTTCGTTATCGGGGTCAATGTACCCAGCAGAATTTTGAAATGATATAGAAGTCCCTAACGCTATTTTCTTTCCACGTTGTGTCTTTATTGTAAACATGGCTATTTCATTTTGTAAATGTTTTGTATTTTAACTGTTTGTTTGGAATAATTCTTTGTTTTTTTTGCTCTAGTAGAGTTTTGTTTTTTGAATGTCTTCGCCGTTTGTCATGTTCAATATTCTTTACAGGGTTCTTCTTGTGCTTGTATTTGAACGATATTTGCTGCTCTAGTTAGTAGAAGGACCAAGGCACTTTTTATCGTGAATCCAAGTAACAAGTAAAGCTTTTCTTTTGTAGTGCTGATCAGAGGTTATTGGCTGTTTCACTTCTCGATTGTACTGTCAAAGTTTTCTTTTCTGATACACTCAAAGTTAGTATCCTTGTTGATTTCATTGATCAATGATTGCTAATTTTTCTAATAGACATAGTGCCTAGTGTTGTACGGTTTATGATGCTACTTTACATTTAGTATCACTTTGTGATTTAATTTGAACATGTGATTTAGTTTGATTCATCATGTGATTTGGTATGACTGAGCATGTGATGTAGTGTAATTGGGTTTGATTGAAAATATGATTTAACTTGACTATGGATTATGCATGTGATTTGATCTGATTGAGCTTGTGATTCAATCCGATTGAGCATGTGATTTATTTTGATTGAGCATTTGGCTGAGTTTGATTTAGCATATGGTTTCATTCAGTGTTTCATGGACGTCTGGACATTTGCGCAATCTTCATAGATAAAGCTTTGTCACCCATCGGTTACCTCTGGGATTGCATTGAACTATTCGTTGTCAAAATTCCTATTACTGCTTTTTTATTTTTTAGTTCTTTTTATCTCTTTATGGCCACAAACTGCCTGTTCTATGCATGGATATATCGTCGGTAAGAATACTTCTACCTTGTTTTTCTCTCTCTGTCCCTCTTTCTAAGAATTTTCCTCTTATATTTCTATTCGATTACTTCTATCCATGTTGTATTTTGATCATTGTATATACCATTACTTTTTAAACAAAGCTGCATTTGTTAGTCAAGAGGAAGAAATCCAGTAATCTTTAGTGTTAGGAACATTGATTATTTCGTTTGTTGTTAAGTTTACTATTTTTAGAGTAAGGAATATTACGAGCAGATGATATCCCTCGCCTTGACTTTAATCAAGTTGATACATCACTCGGAATCTTCAGCGTCAAAGTCAAAGCATGGAGTAAAAGATCACAATGCGTTTTACACATTTCGGGAATTTTTTCCTTATATTATTTCTAACACCTGTTTTAAGTATGCAAGAAATTTGAAGCTGTTGTGTGAAATCAACTTGGAGTACTATACACTGCCTTTGTTTTGGTTTTTTCTTGTGGAATTTTCATATTCTATTTTACTTGCTCATCCTTCCAGGACAGCAATATGATCATCACTGGTTCTTCTGATAAAAATATCAAAATTTGGGGACTTGATTTTGGCGATTGTCACAAATCGATATTTGGCCACGACGATAGGTGTGTTTGCTTTCATTCCTCTGTTTTTGTCATTCACAAACAAATCTTCACTCGTCAATTCTTCCTTTGCTAAATTTGTCTTGTACTCATGCCTTTTTTTTTATCTTTTTCATCAGTGTAATGGATTTGAAATTCGTACCTCGAACTCACTACTTCTTCTCAGTAAGCAAAGATAAGACTGTAAAATATTGGGACGGTGATAAGTACGAAAACATCATGATACTTCAGGTACTTTCTTTTGCTGCCTTGATTCCTGCAAGCTTTCATTATTGCCTGTTGTTCCAAGCTATACCTTGGTACATATTTTAGTAGGTTACTTTCAATGACTTGAAAGAAAATATTTTTTTGCTTTTCTTGCTTGTATACAATAGTATAACTGTCGTGTTGCATTTAGAAAAGTTCTCCTTTCCGCAATACTGGCATATAGGATCTATCGTTGCATATTTTTGTCTGAGTGCTCTTTGGTCTTTAATAAACCGGAAAGGCCTATTACTTTTTGGAATTTGTCCAACCGCCTCGGAGCTTAGTAGAACCCCCTTAGACAACCAAAATGGTGTAAATAGAGCCATTTTCATGGTTTATTTGGTTATGATTTTTAAATGATCCTAAGAGATCTGAGTCTATTATTTGCATTGTGCTGATACTATTACTGTTTTGCTCTCATTTTACAACTAATCAGACATTATTTTCTGAATTTTCCAGCGGCCCGTTTCCTCCAACCCCCGTTTATTAATTTTCAAAATGTTGTCTGATCCCCCGTTTATTCCACCCCTTGCCCCGTTTATTAGAGATCAAAGAGTACATTTCCTTGTAATACTTTCCAGGGACATCAAGCAGAAATATGGTGTCTTGCGATTAACAGAAGCGGTGACTTTGTGGTAGGGCCTTGCATATTCTTTACGAATTGACATCATTCATCTGCAATATTTCGTTACTGTCTGCTGTGTCTCTTTACGTTACCTCTTTCCAAAAACTGCAGAATCGAATGTAGATTGAATCTTTATATAACTGTTTTCTGTTTAATTTAAGGTTACTGGTTCTCATGATAAATCTTTAAGGTTGTGGGAAAGAACAGAGGAACTGCTTGTTATCGAGGAAGAGCGGGAACAGGTAACGAATCACGCCATGTCGTCATTTATCCTTCTGATTACGTCATATTTATATGCATTGATGCATTGTTTGCTACAAGTGAAGCCTGTTTTTGTTCAGCATTTTCTGAGGGAGAGTGGGAAGTGTGCTCCATCAGTCGAAAAGTAACGTACTTGTTCCAAGATTTTTGTCAGGCATTGTATTTTGCCATGAAGAATAACTTGAGCAGATAGCAGTAAGAAAGCACCCTGCTTGCTTAACCACAAACATTTTTCTCTTGTATAGTAGACCTTATTTAATATCGAATTTCATCATGCCTCCTACTAGTTTCTGTATTCAAACATGATACAGAGCAGCATTTCTACTAGTACTACTAGGGCATAATCTGATAAAATTTTAAACGATTTATGATTTATGATGTACTGAAAAACATAAAGGTAAAGGTTAGTCCTATATACGATTCCGTACGTTGGAGAGTGCCTGCTAGGGAGGACACTTATCCTGAGCCGCCGGTATAGTGAGGTAGGCTGACAGTTCCTGACCTTGCCGCCTTTAACTTCCCCACTGTTACCACCAGGTAACCATTTGTTGTTACGTGGATAGTTAGTTTGCACCCCAGCTATGATCCGAGGGCTAGGCTCGAGCCATGTTCTACTCAGCAGCCAAGTGCGCTAACTACTCGGCCACTCGCCCATCGAGCGACATTAGCTTAATTGACGTAGTACATGTGTGATTACATGGCCCTTATGGATAGCAATGCCTCTAGCATTGAAAAGGCTTACCTGGATAAATATATAGTTAAGTCTGTTGGTACTACAGAACTTCACTATAGCACGAAAAAGCGGAAACAAAAGTGCTAAAAGAATGTTTCCGCTTTTTCGTGCTAAATATATAGTTCTGTTATTATCACCAACACGTGCTCTCGCAGTTTTGCATAAGAGTCTAAGAGACTTGGTTGGTATGGTCAATACTGTACTCCCCAGTGCTCACATGTTCACCGCTACAAGTCACCTGAAATAATTTGTTATCCTGGTATATTCAATTCCCCATTTGTGCTGGTAAATTTACTCTCATTAGTGAACTGTGATGGATTAGACAAACTTCTTTCTTACTTCACCCAAATGATGGAGTTTGGTATTTGCTGCGAAATTTTAGTGGCATGTATGCTTGTTTGCATAAAATTTTAAGCTAAAATCGCCTACAATAGCTTTGAATTGGCTGCTTTGAATGTATTTAAGCATAACAACGGATGTGTCTGCTGCACTGCGAAGGAGCCATGCAATGGTATTACGAATGATCTAACAGATTAACTGTCCAGTTGATTTGATAAATAAGTTTTTGTGTATGAATTGATTTTTAGGAACGTGAAGAAGAGTATGAAAAGAGCTTAGCTGAAGGAGGTCAACCAGTGGTTTGTAGCAGACGTGATAACTCTTGTCCCTTGATACGTTCACGATTTAATGTGTTAATTCTTTGGGTCGCTTTTCATCCAACCCTATGCTACTTCTATGGAATATATATACGGTGTATTGCTGTTTGTGGCGTACTTGAATAAAATTTATGAGTACGCCAGTTTTTCTTTTTAGATACCTGGCGAAAAAGATACTGAAGCTGGGTTTGCTGGAAAGAAAACTCTGGAAAGCATGAAAGGGGTACAATCATTATTGTAAAATTTGTTCATCTTTTGTTTCCTTACACCTCTTAGAATTTCTGTTAAATGCATGATTCCAGTTTTTGAGTTTCTCTTTGTTATTCTTTGGTTAGGCGGAGCGAATCATGGAAGCAATAGAGCTATTGAAGGAAGAGGAGTCCAAAATTGAAGAACATGCTAAAGAATGCAAAGAAACAGGAAGAAATGTAAGTACATACCTACTGAAAGATAGGAAGAAGTAGTACCCTTAAGTTTCTCATTCTCTCTAAAAGAAGCTTCAGCATCTGTTTACTTTTTGTTTCTGTTTTGGATGATTGCTGTTTGCCACACCTTGAATTTATGTTTGATACTATAACGCCAGTAACAGCAGTAAATTTCCTGCCTATTTTTGCCCATCAAACTTAAGATTAAATTTTGGGATTTTATATGCAACTGTAGATCATGTAAGAGTTTTATTGTAAATTTAGGCTTTATTTTAGGAGACTTTGTAGATATTTTGTTGGTTTTTCATTTATCACTCATGCTATTGTACTAAAATGGTTGGCATTAATTAGCCTCGAGGTATAAGCTATGCCAACCTTAAATAAAGAAATTATTATTTTTTTGCTATTATTGTTATCACATTTGTTACAGTTAACTGCTGTCGTATGGTATGTTTGCCGTTGTATTGATTTCTAGATTCCACTACCACAGACGAATCCAATCTTGATAGCATTTGGCAACATATCTGTAAGTGTTTTTAATTCGTATGGAACTCAAAATTTCCATTCTGGCCTCCTTTCGCTTTTTTCTGATTCTCTGAAGCTATTCTTTCTTTCAGTAATACAATCACTTTTCTACAATTTGTTGTTAGCTACATAAGACGTTACTACATGTTATACAAGAATTTATATGTAATGAAAAGACGAAGTGAGCTGTTACGTTAATTTAAAATTCACGTAAGATTTTAAATTGACATTTACGATAAGTTTGTAAAACGTAGTACTTATACCTGCGCTTTCTCCACAGCCTCTTAGATACGTCTTAGATGTTTTGAAGAAAGTGAAATCGAGGTATGTATCCTATACCGTATTGAAATTAAGCAATGTACTCCTGACTTAGATGATCCTACAGTGAAAATTGAAATATAGGGACGTTGGAAATTTATTTGACATATAAAATGAAAAGGGAGTTGATTATAACATACCCAAAGTAGATTAGCATATCCATTCTGAACGCTACAAAAGTCCTTCCTTGCTTGTGTATGGTGTCTGGTAATACATGAACAGTAATCGCATAGTTTGAGTAATTGCAATATTGGTGTGTTTTAGTGGGGTCGGTTAGGTTCAGATATCGTTAAAATGATGTTGCGTTTTTCTTCTTGCAAGACACAGCCCTATTAGAGTCTCGGTACGTTTCTCAAGCTCTGAACCTTTATACTATGTTTTGGCAATGGTTATTACGTTGTAGCAGCTACCTAATGCTTCAATTTAAATTAATGTTTGGACATATGTTGTGTTTCCTTTTTCTTATCCAAAGCCCATGAAATTTTGCTGTTTCCTTTCAAGCGAATTGGAAGAGTCATTATTAGTTCTGCCGTTTTCATACGTGATTGACCTGTTAAAGCTAATCAACCGGTGGACTCATGTGAGTACAATTTTAGATGTTACGCAATCAACTGGATTCGTCACCCATAGCAAGTGCTAAATAGATGAATAAACCGCAAACATATTTCTTGTTTCATGTTTCATGACTTTAGACAAAGAGGACATAAGTGAGTTTGCTTTAGTAAGCAGCTAGATTCATTGTACAATCTCTATATTAAGAAACCATGATGATCGTTTAATAATAAGGAACGATATTCCACTAATGCATGGCAACAGGATCCAGCTAAGACTTGTGAATTCCATCACTGACTAGATATAAGCAAGTTTTTACAGCCTTGTTTACACAGCTATTTTAGAAAGATGCCTGATCTTTATTTGATACATTTATTGGCGAATCTCGGACAAGACAATTATTTGCTACACAATTCTTTTTTTGTAAGAAAAGGGTTACTGACGAAAAAATCATGAAACAGTAGGCTTCTTCGTTCCCAGTGTAAGAACCTCCTCTTTGTAACTTCTTCATGAACCTCAATATTTTATCTTAGTGCCATTCATTCCGTTTGCCTAGAGAAGTAGGTGTTATTTGACCAGTATTTTTGTTTTCATCATCATTTTGGATATTAATTCAAAATTTAATGAGAGAGTTTTTGGCCTGGGATGTTCAGCTGCTTTAGAGACTTGACTCTCCCTACCCTTTCCATAGAGGTTCTAGTAAAACAATGGGTGTATTTGAACAGAGTAGTAAGAAGTTATCTATCTTGAAACTGGCTATCTTTAAGCATCTACAGTCAAGCACATTTTCGGAGTCTTTCTTAATTTTGAAACTTTGACCGCTGATAAGCAACATGCTTGATTTTGCTAATGCAAACATTTTGCACACCTAACATGTTTCATCTTATCATTTTAACCGATTTTTATCTTTTGTCGCAAAGCCCCTGTTCTGTCCAAGTTTTTGTACTTATTCTGACTTTTAGCAGGTCGTTTCAAGGCTCTCTACTGAGTACGCGTTTTTATAAGAAAATGGGCTATAAAAAGGCAGTACTCGGCTGCTTAAAAAGTTATGAAAGTTCAACACTGGATTTCTGATGCCTAAGAAAGTTATTAAATTGATACTCATTTCAAATTCCAATTTGTCGCGCAAGCCCGCCATCTCTTTTGTTTAATTTGCATTTCCAATGAAAATCTAAGTATTTCAGTGTTGTGTGTGTGTGTAGCCCCTATCTGTCTGTGTAGCACTGCAGTGTAACGCACACTCGAATATTCTCGCTAAGAAAGTCCTCCGAAAATTTCAGCACTAAAATCATGAAAAGAAAAAGAGAGATTCAAATTTGTGCGAAAAAAACTTTCTTTTAAAATAAAGTACGTGTATAAGTAGTGCATGGGAACTAGGAACATAATAATAATAACTTGAATGCAAATCGATTATGCCTCGATGATTCAATGCCTTAAAGGCTACCCAATGAAAACACAAAGGAACCAATGTATGGTGCATTGTCGAGCATTATGACGTCACTGTTACGTTTCGAGGAAGGACCTGCTGCCATGAACTGTAGTGCTTTTAGCACCAATAGGGATATTACTTACGTGAATTTCAATAAGATTCTTGCCAGAATAGAACAAATGTAGCCGAATTCGCTGTTTGAATTTGTGTTTGGCAAGGTAGTGATGCATAGATTACCCCCTGAATCCTGTAAAATTTTGCCCAGTTTCTATTCGATAATTCCATTTAGGACAATTTTCATGGACACACGTATGTTTGTCCGAAAGTTCCAAAACTAGATTTACCATTGACAACAGTCAGTGAAGGAACTAAGTATCTTTGTTAACCTTTTAGAAAGAAAAAATACTAAACCAAGAAGCAATATTTGCAACTTCGCTACAACGTTTCACTCTCTTATTTCATGTATGCTAATATGTTGGTTTGCCCTTTTCTATACACTGTGCGAGTATCATTCATTCTTGTCATTGGAACAATCTTGAATTTAATAATAAGCTCCTTCTCACTTGATGTAATTTTATGCCATCTTCGTTGTTTAAATAATTCGTATTGTTTGTTTCATTAAACGATTTCCGCGCAACTTGCGAACCATCTTCGTGGAGTACAAATATTTTGAAATAACTTCAATCGCTCTTTGAGGGCAGTTATAAATCCACGCCGAATACGATCGTCGTGAGAATGGAATTTTCCAGATATTGGCCTGCTTTCGTGCTCTTTCTGTAAATTGTTTCCTTATATATTCTATCGTATAGTTTATGTATTTGTTTCTTTTATATTTGTTCAATTATGGTTATGTATATAAGTGAAGGTAAGGATTTTCTGATGAAGCTAGACACGAAACATTAACCAGTTGTTTTATTGTGAGTGTCTAATTGAATTTTAAAAACTTTACGTATACAGATATTTATATATATATATATATATATATATATATATATATATATATATATATATATATATATATATATATATATATATATATATATATATATATATATATATATATATATATTAATGTTTATTTCTATAGATCTATATAATTTATATATTTCAAATATCTGATTTGATTCAAAGCTGTTTACTAGAGTATTGGTATATTTACATCTTTTGTTTTAGACTTATCTTCATGTGTACTACTAGTTGATTTAATGGTCTGCTAAAAAATGTGAAACAGAGACTGTTATAATTCTATAGTCACAAGGAGGCTTAACTATTAGGTATAGAAGGAGGTTTAGAATAGGAGTCCATTTTTGCATTGAGCGCCTACATATTTTGTCATTAGTATTTGCTGGTGATAGGGTATTGTCATTGTAAATTCCTTTGATTTTGTCATATTCTTTTAGCTTTTAACTTGTATTTGTCTCTTGCCTCTAGAACTCATGGGAAGTTGAGTTGTCTGCGCGCTGCTTGTTTTTCTTACTACGGTAGGTCAACTTCTTCCATGTTTCCAAACAAAATCCGCAATTACATATTTTTTTATTGGAAGGCTTTTCTTGGCCAAGTAATGACACTTTCTTGGCTTTTTCATGATTTCAGTATTAACATGTTCGTAAGACTTTCTTAGCGAGAATATTTGAGTTTATGTAACACTGTTGTGTTCCACAGACAGACAGGCACTACACGATCATAACATTTGACATCATAGATTAGCACAGGAAAGTGCGCGAATTGCATACAAGAGATTGTGGATGTGCATGAAAATTGGAATTCAATATGTATATGAACCATAGCATTTTATAGACAATTTCCTCTATTGGGGAAATTTCTCAAGATGGACCACAAAGATGGGGAAGAACTTTGTGGCCACCCCAGGAGAAAGTAGGCAGTATTCATTTCACGTCCACTGTGATAAAGATAACACTTTAGCAACCCTAAAGAGTACCATGCTCTCCTTGAAAAGGTTTTTGAGTGAACCCAAACAACTGGGAATTTTCTTTGATTTTGCCGGCCACTACTGTGGAAAGCATATGGCTTACTGCGTACGATTCCCCAGTAGTTTGTATGTTAAAATATGCTCATTATGAACTTATCAACTTTCTTAGGTCTCAAGAATACAGTACTGAACTTTCTTAACTTTTTGACCAGTCGAGTACTGTTTTCTTGTAAGCCATTTCTTATGAGCACGCGTGTATCTAAGCAATGTGTCAGTGTAGATTCATATAGCCTTTTGTGCCCTACTTTTTGCCACTTCCCATAACACTAATCATGTTATGTTCAGTACTCATTTTTAAAGGAAATTCTTATTGTCAACAAATTCGATGATTGGTGAGACTGTTTCAGTGTCTGTTAATTCTTTTGTTTCTTTTTTTTCTTCAGAGTTCATCATAATCAAATTGTCACCAACCAAATTCTCCTTGACATTATTGAATCTTCGCGAAACACTGTAACTAACGAGCTCAAAAAACTTAAGGTAATGTTCATTGTAATTTGTTTACATGTACTGCGTGGGAGAATGTTAATCAGAGTACCACATCCGTCGCAGATGAAGGATATCATCTCTGAACATACCACTCAGCAGTGACGTAGATATGGGGGTCAGGGGGACGATAAGCCCCTGTAGATCTGGACTACTATTTTGTTGGAAAATTTCATTTTTTGTAGAAAGGTGATGCAGTTGTTTTTCTCGTCTAGGTGCTAAATTTGAAAGGAAAGGCTATTATTGAACTGATTTATTTAGCTAAATATGATTTGCCGATCTCTAAAAACGAGTATTACTTATCATACTTATACGTTTTTTTTATGGAACACTGTTTAAGACATAAGACACAAACGTTTAGGAATATTATGATTTAGTGAAAAATTAGGTATTCTTATAAAAAATGTGTTTAGTACAAGTTAGCCTTCTAGATGTAGATTCCATATAAAGTAGCTCGAAAGAAAACACACTTATAACATCGGTCAAAAACTGATAGCGGTATTGCCCTAATCGTTAGCTTTTTTGATATGGCAGTAGTAGCCTCTAGGCGTTTAGGAACAATAGAAATTAGTTTGCTTTTATCGATTTTAGGATCAGATTGGCTTTAACATTGCTGGTATGAAGTTTATTCAATCTGAAATGGAGACCAAAAATTTCGTTTTCTTTGCTGACGCTTCAGAAAAGCTTAGAAAGAAGAAACGGAAAAAGGTTGTTATGACTGTGAATTGATGCTCGTCATTAATTGTGAAGGTAACTAGGTATATCGAAGAAATATTGTTTACTGTAGAAACTTCATATTGTCTGTGATATCAATGTCTCTATTTCACTTGTGTTTGTACACAAATATTTTCTAACTATCCCAGTAGCGTGGGAAGGCAAGAAGCGTGGTGTAGATACACAGTATTAACAAAACTCTTGTGTTTGGCAGACAGAATGTATCCATAACATTTAGATATCAGATACGAAGCATTGTGAAATTTTAACATTTCCTTAAACCACCACAGTTCTATACAAACTTTTCACATCTCAATCATGTTCATCTGACTGTAGCAGCTATATGACTCTGTCTCTTTGTCATCTAGTGTAAACGATTCGTTGTCAACACCATTAAACTTTGAGGCTTTGGTCGTAGTCAGTGCTAGGTTACGAGTCAACGTCAAGAGTTAGCAACTAACTTGAGGTATTTCCTATACAACACTTCTTGTGAGGAACTTCATCTGCATAAAACGAATGCAAAACGAACACCACTATTACCTACTTCTCAACTGTAGTTCTGTATTCTTTATCCAAACAGTATCAGACCTGTGTATTTCTTGCTTTCATAACATGCTGCATGCAACCAGTAATTTTTGCAGATGGTGCTTGATAAATGTCTGTCAATATGATGTTAATACCCATCGTTTTTTTGTGTCCTCACGAAACCCTTAAATATCTATCTTTGAGATATTTCTGGTGTGCATCAACAGTCATCCCTCTGCTGTAGTCTGTTGCCAAGGCGACTCTTTTCTTCCTGGTTCTCCTTTTCTTCTTTACACTCTCTGCCACGTTTTCTGTTACTTGTAGCAAGAATGTCCTCTCGTATTCCAAGGATCATCTCCAGTGCTTTTATGTATGCTACAGCTCCTCTCAGTATAGATAAATATGTTATCTTTGTGTTGCTGTCAAATGGTATTACTTGCTGTAGAGAATAATACGCCTGCGACAACGCTTTCACTCTTATTCTTTCTCTCCTTGTTGCCTCTTTGCGGCTCTCTGGGGTGTGTCTAGGCTTTTTACTGTTTATGTAGGGATGCCTTCTCGATGGTATGTACCTAGGTGTGTGGCTTGAGAACCCATTGTATCCCGACAGATGTAGTGCCATGCCTTTCGACAACCAGCCTCCGATCTGAGACACAAATCCAACAATCCTTTTATAGGTATTTTTCAAATCTGTGGGGTCATGATGGTATGCACTCATGTTGCGGTTATTTCCTGGCTGTTCTTAGGTTTATAACCATGTCGATTTTTGGTGGTTTGTATTTCAATTTGTTTGCAAATCACTTCCAGTGTTTACTGATTGTGGATAACCTCTATTTCCAAGGTGTATTCAGAATGTTTTGAAGGTCATGTGATATGATTTGACTATTGACTACTTAGAACTGCGAATTTTTCGGAAACTGCTTTTAATTTAAATATAGTTCGAGTTCATCTATTTGACATATTTCAGCATGCACCATTTCACTTTATTCAGGCCTTGCAACAAACTGCAGTTAAAGTACCACCAATTGAGTACACGCTTTTTTTATAGGGAACCACTTTATAAAGAACTACATGTAGAATGCCGAATTATTTAGCGAACTTATACTACTAAAAGAGATTTCCTCAAGAAACTTTTCAATTTTAAAAAATTTTACACCACCAAACAATAAAGAATTAGTAAGCTGGTTCCATTCATTTGCAGCCAAAACCCACGTAGATCCCACATAGATTTACTGTGCTTATGTTAAGTCCTTCATTTTTCATTGACCTTAAGTTGCAGCCAGAATTAAAGGCAAAATTCAGTATTCCAATGTTTTACATGTGTCTGTACACTTTTTATGGCACTAATTGTGCGCTGAAAATTAAGGAACTGTTATAGAACTTGTAGTTTTAGAAGTTGATTATTGGAGGTCAAAAAATAAGGAACTTTTGGAATTAGGCCTTGAGCTTGGTTCCTTATAGAAAAGCTTGTATCTGGTATCAGGTGCTCAGACAGGAATTCGAGAATATGGGCCCAATCCACAATGTTGAGCACATTAAGGGTTGTTTATGGAGAATGTAGCTTAAAATAATGATTTTCAGATGTAGAAGCGGAAGAAATATTACAGGAATTTTCATGATTTCATTACTTTCAAGTTTAGTAATGAATGTAAGCCAATCTTCTTAGAAAAATACAATGATTAATTTCACAAGTTTCCAAGATAAAGGGTACTTGTACCTTTCTGAGGATAGATCCCCAAGACCCCCGTAGTTGCGTGCCTGGGTATAGAGCTTTTATCGGTTAAAGTAAATGATGCACCTTTGGTATCTACACAAACCTTCAGGTAACCGGACATAGAGTGCGACAATGCTTATAGCCAAATAAAGTTGATCAATGGGGCCCAAAATAAGCAGCTTCTTTTACAAATTGAAGTTGTCCATTCTGCAAAGCTACAGGATATAGCCCTTGTGAACTAGAATACCGAGAACGTTAGAACTAGTCAAGTCAAACTGGGCACATGATTCACTTTGGTGCTCTTTCCTCTCGAAGAGGTTCTGGCCATCTTTCCTTAAACAAACTACACATTTCTGTTCAATCTGTCACATTTCTGTCAGATCAAAGAGGAGAAGTGACAAAGCTGTCAATTCTCCTCAGGCTAACGTAGAAATGACATTTCATTTAAATATGTTGTTGGAAGGGGTATGCATCGTTGTCCAAGAATACGCGTTACGACATTGCTTCCGCCTTAGCTTGTGCTAAATTTGTCCTTATCTTCTCATCAATTTTTGAGGCTTGTTTTCGTTTAAAATTGTTCGTATAAAAAGCGTGTAATGCTGTGCAGACAGACAGGCACTACATAAACATTACACTCAAATATATAGAATGTTACAAGAAATCCATGGAAATTAAGAAAAAGTAGACGATGAACTTACGTGAAAATTGGAATTTCAAATTTATATTAATTGATTAATTGTCTTCTGTCTCAAAAATCCAGTACTTAACTTTCTCAACTTTTTGAGCTGTAGAGTAGGTATTGCTTTCTTGTAAGCCAGTTTCTTATAAAAATGTGTACACCTTATCATGAGTTAATTGTTCATGTAGCATAGATGTAGCAATCAATGATGCATCTCTTGTCATCATCCTCAAATATTGCCAATCACTATCGATCATTGTCATTCAACACCAAAGCATTGTTCAATTGAATTCATTTGTACTACTGAGTTTCTTAACTTTTTAAGCAGCCGAGTATTAGCTTTTTGTAAGCCACTTTCTTATAAAAAATATATTGTGTGGATATTAATTAAGTCAAAATGTGCCATGGGCTTGAGTACTCTTAGCTCAAGACCTGGTACTTAAAGTTTCTTTTTCTGTGACATCTTTTGAACACACTTTGGTACTAAAAGAATTGTTTAAGTGCTCATAAAGTTCATTCAACTGACATAGATATACATTACAAACTACGAAACAATACCATAGGGAGGATGGCAATACATAGCAACCCTATGGCAACTTAAAATTAACATAGAATAAAATTTATCAACAAACAACGTCCTTATGACTGGAGGCGCTCAATTTAAAAGTTCCTTTATAGTTACATGATTTCAATTGCACATTTATTATTACCATATAGACATTATAAGTGTTATGACATCACACTACAGACATTATACGTTTCAATGCAAACCCCTCGAAGCAAAACTGCTACATGGATTTCGCAAAATTCATAGAAATTTGATTACAGTGAATGGAGCAGGCTTCCAAATTCTCGATTATTTGCAGTTAAGATAGTATTGTAAAAAAGAGAAAGTTCCTTAGGGCTTTTGTCCTTAGTAGTGCAAGCTCCTTCAGATTCTTGGCCTTCTACATGTAGGCTCCTTAAAAAGAATTTCCCTACAGAAAGACGTGTACGTGATGAGCACTTGTTATATCGGGTGCATACAATCCATGTCCATATCGCAAGCAGAAATGGGATTGCTCATTTCTCTATATAGGCAAATGGAGACTTGAATGCTGCTAATATATCCCGCTCTCCTCCCGCTTATTCTAGCTCCTGGCATCAGTGGCGTGCTGAAAAGCTTTTGAGTGGGAGTGTGGCAAGAGAAATTTACCAACGGGGTTGATTGAAGATAGTTAATCATAACGTACAAAAGGCAGATTTAGTTTAAGTCTTCGCCGAAATACCGACACACTATTATCGTTGTGTAAACTTTTACTGACAAGACATAGAATTACCGACAAGGTATACAATTACCGACGGCTTCTGCAAGAAGTGGGGGGTGTGACACCCCCCACACCCCCTATTTCGGCATGCCCCTGCCTGGCATTGTTCAGTTCTTGTTACAGACCTTAAGAAGTCCGCATCCCATTGTTTTTAGTTTCATCTTTATTTGAGAACATGGATAAATGAAGCTGATTCTTTGCTCTCCAACAGGGTCATTCAAATAGTATGTACGCACAGAGGGGGGGGGGAGGTGGATTAAAAGTGTACGGTTGTGTACGAAGAGGAGAGTGACACAGACAACGTGTACATTCGTTATGTCTATGTTTATACATTCACGAAACCCAGCTCTGTTTCTACCTTTCTGGCACTTAAAAACAGGTTAAGGTCATCGAACACATTGAAAACCAATTGGAAGGATGTGGGTACGTAGAAGGACGGAACAGTCGAATTCTGTATGCATCAATTTGTGTACAAAGTGGAAGGGGGATGCAACCTTCCATAATTTGTGTGCACTGTGTGAGTGACCCAACGTATAACTCAACCTAAAGTTACAGTACTTTTTTCAAAAGTAGAGTCTGTTATAATTTAACAGCGACATAGAATGATTGAATATCCGTATCTGAGAAAATTGCCTGGACCACAACATGAGACCTTCTTTGCAGACTTCAGATCTAAAAGTTTGAACCTCTCTTGACACTGAAATGGATTTGGAATTATTTTGTTTGAGAGCCACTTAGTTTGACTTCCGGAAAGCTATATAAAATGTAGAGTGAATGAATAAAGCTGCCTTGGGTCATTCTATTTATATCATAGTTACTCTGGAATAGTGCACAACCTATTTTCATTTTAGACAGAAAAAGAAGGAATGTATCCATGAGCCATTTATAGGGACTGTTTATCTCTATTGTATAGACTAAATGCCAAGTGAGATTCCCCAACAAGCTATCATTACGTTCTACCTAGCAGCATCACCGAGCTCTTTCGGCAGATATAGATTCCATAGCATAGTACTGCGATTTCTTGACAATCATCGGGTATTGTGCAGTAGGTCTCTGCCATCTTTGATCATTTGATAACTGTATAACTCAGCGGAAGATTTTATTTGAAACTGTGGAGGAGGTGAACCGCTGACCCGAGAAGCGCTGGAGAAATGAAAGGCACTGGAGTATTTTACAAGGTTATAAACAATAATAACGAAAGTAGCGAATGAGTTGGAGATAATCAACAATCTATGATTAAGCTCGTTTCCTGATCAACAACTATACTAGAGCAAGTTTTGTGGGAGCTAATCGCCTCCAAGTCAGGGCCTCGATGCTTCTTGTATACTTTTTGGCCTATGTACCATTCCAATACCTTGCAGCAGCGTTTAAGTTGAAAACAAAATCTTGGTTCATGCCAGTCCTTCGTAAATTTGGTGCTCACAAAAGTGCTGTACGAAACATTAAGTTTGCAGAGAGGTATAATGCTCATCATCTTATCTCACAGCGCATTTTTCACAATTGCTTTGTACAAATGCCCGAAGGCCACGAAACCGGATTGAGTGGGATATAGTTTCTAGGCCATTTGATCATACCTATTGTTCTCTTGTTGATATAGGACACTGTTGACAAAAGTAACTCTCCCTCACCCCTCCCATTTACTTTGGTTTGTGCTACCGGTGTTTGTTGATAACTGAAGTACGTTATCTCGATATTTAACGTTAGATAATTGTTATGGATAATCCAGGCGCACTTGGGCCCTCAGCGTCTTGCCTAGATGGTTTTAAATTTGCATGTTGGCCATGTTATTATATGTTGAATTCTGGTTCATTAGTATCTTCATTGCATTCTGTCAAAAAGTAATGGGGACAGTTAAAAGCGTAGGAGTGAATGGCCTTATCTTGATTTAGTGCTTATTATATGTAAGGAGTATCTTGCAGCATTGTTGTTTGTCACTATTTGAATTCCAGACAGTATATGTTACAAAATTCTCCCACACAGTTAGAATTTATTCTAGAGCTGATCTTCAGTTCTACTCAAACATTTCTTGGCAGTGGCATAGGATGTTTTGAAATTTGGCACTATACTGCAACCACTACCATTAAGACTGACAGCTTTTCACTATTCAGTGTAACAAGAAGTTCAAATTTTAGCCATTTAGTATAAATGATAACTTAAATTTTTTACAAATGTAAACTTTGAAGTGCTGTGTGTGCTAGTGTAGAGCAGCTGTATTTTTAGTGTTTGCCTTTTCTGTTATTATAGGAATGGGAATGTAACATCATCTCATGGCACGGCTGGTGCTTCATTAGCCTCGTACCTTACCATAGTACCAATTTATCATAAGCCAATACCAATGCTTCCTGATATGTCTGCAATGCATTTTGAGCTGGCCCTGTTCAGCTATCTCATAACATCATTGTTTATGCAGTATTTGACCATCTACAAAACTGTAAGTGGTGTATGATTATTATACATATTTCAGTGGTATTATTGATATTTTGGTGATAGTTTTGATTGAAGTTGCATGTCATTGTTGGATGTAGGACTTGCATCATTTTGCATCTGCTTTGATGAATTTCTAATTCTCCAGGTTTTGGATATCACTTCAACTTTTTCCCTTGCAATGCATTAAAAACTTAGTGATGAGTCATTTTTTGGATACATAATAGTTTGGTGTAATCTTGTTTGGATTTTAAATCAACAGCCACCACATAATCTGTCTATCTGTGTATTTACTCATATTTTGGGAGTAACCTGTATACTATCTATTTACCTCTCAATCAACAAATTTGATTGATCAATAAAGCCCATAAAGGACATCACACTAGTGAGGTCCAGACCTCTAAACATATAGACAATTAAAAAAACTTTATCTGACTCTGAAAAATGGAAGAAACAACTGCTTACTATCTAGAGAAAGTAAATGAAGTCCTGAATGTTGTGTTTGCAACAAAGTTATGCAATTGTATTTTCAGAGTACTTTGTATGTATCTTTTGATACATTTATGGTGCACACTTTTTTATAAGAATATCTTATCTTTCACTGAAATGTTTGAATTTGAACCTAGGACTGTTCTTACAGTGTTCTTAAATTTTAGTTATTTTGAGCATTTGTACTTGTGTAGACTATATTTGTATAATAGAAATTGTGTAACTGACAATCCCAGAGAGTTGCTGAGTCTCATCATAGCATATTATTGCCTCCTAGACTGGATAAGTGAAGTTCCCATTTGTTTTTTTCTAAATGAAACTAAACTAAGCAAAATATCTAACTCTTTTTGAGTCTTTGGCCTTGCAATATTCTTAAATTTTGGCAATTTTGACCCTTGATATTGTTATCAACTATAGTCTTATTAAAAAGGTGTATAGTGCTACAAATGACTTTGGGGAGAGTAGGTTATCAGTAGCTGTAAATAGATAATGGTTTTATGATATTTGTATATAGTTAATTGTGAATGTCTCTTTATTTGACGTAGAATGCATTTGTCATTGACATTCATCTGGCTCTATTTATAATGATCATCATATCAAGAAGAATTTACTGGTTGGCTTTCAGACAGGTAAAGTCTCACTAGATTTTTCTTAAGTTCTATTTTACTTTGCTTTCATCTATTTTCTTTCACCTTTATAGTACAAACAACAGGAGCTATATTCATTCCACCTCAATAGCAAAGTATTTTTGCCACATGACACCATTGAATATATGTCCCTATCAGAATTAGTATATGTCAAAAGATATATCAAGAGGCAATTTTCTTAGTCAGAGTAGCATTTTGTTTTAATACTTAAAAATTATGGTGTGTATAAAGTACAAAAAAATCATTTATATAGCGTTGTATTAACATTAATGCAGTAGTCGTGACAAGGGATATATTTTTGAAGCAAATTTTGTAAGAATAAGGACCTTTGATGTGGAAAAAATTCATTCATCCCCCACATAAGAGTGGGAGCTGCTTGTACCAAGGAGAAGAAAGAAGGATTTCATGTCATGCTATCAGCTTAAATTTCTTACAACACTTCTAGATGCCCCACAGAGCAAAACATGAATGTTTACTATAGGATTATAACTTAAAGATTCAAACAGAAAAGAAATACATTAATTTGATGATGAAATAGTGTAGTTTGATGATTATTGGTATAATAATACAGCACAGCCTTCAGACCACACTGTCCATGCTGAAGCAGGAAAATGAAAGAAGTTGATTTGAAATATAGGCTAGTTATGAGGCAACTAATATTAGAGCAGATAATAAACCTGAAACAAAGAAGTGAACAGATGATCAAAAAGTGGTACTTTAGCAGATATAGGTAGACTTTGGTTAGCACATTGAGCAATTGATCGCATCAACAACCCTGAAATCTTGTGTTTTGTTTATTTATTTATTTATTAAATTCTTTAAAGGTGGTATTTACAATAGCTTATATATATATATATATATATAACTTCATACATATATAAAGCTAATTCAAACTGACAATTTACAACTGTTTACTTTTTAGTAATATTCAGGAACAAGAAAAGAAGTATTATCCAACTTAATAGTGGTGTTTATAGAGGGACTTCCAACTTTATTTACATATACTTTTTGCATGATTACAGATTACTGCCTATTCATGGTCCCCAGTGTTGTAATAGAATCTCACTTTTCTAAGGTGTTGAAGTTGGCTTTTAAGGCTATGAGTTATTTGCTTGGAGTTATCGGCTCTTCAGTACTTTTGATGAGTATTTAATAGACTCCATTCTGTTCAGCACTGGTCATCTATGACACATTTGTTGAATCACTCTAGAGCCCTGTAATAATTCTTAGGTGCCATTCTGTGTTCATCATCATTGCAGAATGGAGCAGCATGCTCACCGGTCAGCATGGGTATGACCAGCTCTGGGAGGTGTCCACTGCCCCCCCCCTGTTCCTCACCAACTGTCAGTTTCAGTTTATGTTGTCAATGAGCTTTCCTCCTATTGCTTTTGCTTCTCACAAATATCCCATGTTCTGTCCACAGGGAGCACCCCTACATCTCTGTTTGGGGGTCCATGTCAGCAATTTATTGCTGACCCCATGTTTTGAGTCACAGTTTTGAGCGACTCCAAATATTGAGTCTCACAATTTTGAGACCCTAACTGCGGTAACATATTTTGGACTACCACTTTCATAGAATGTCATTGAATATCACAACTTCACATCTTCAATCCCTTTTCAGCTTTCTTTTACAACTTTGCTGTCCATTCGAAGGGTCCAAATATTGAATTCTTCTTATGATGTAATTTTCAAACCCCAAATATTGACTTTTTCAGTGCTATATTTCATAAACCCCAAATATTATTCTTTGTGAAATTCCAGACCCCACATATTGACATGGACCCCCTGCATATAGAAAAGTAGGAAGTGCCCCCCTGAGGTTCTGTCACCAACTAAGCAATGTTTCCCCATCAAAAATATGAAGTACTGATTGTTGTACAGTGTGTCATCATCCTTGGCCCTCTTAAATTCCCAGATTCTACTCTCTTTAGTCTTTGCTGTTAAGCACTTTCATACAGTTGGCACAAAATTGTACTTAAGCCTCAAAGGAAGTACCTTTCTTTTTCTTGTTGGAACTGATTCAAATACTAATAGCTCTTGCACAATGCACTTTTTCTCTTTTTTACTGTTTTACTTGACTGGATGTCAAATTCCAATATGTCCAATGGCCCAGCAAATCCAGAGTGTATGCCAGTAATAGATCAGATAGACAAAGCAGCTTTTGAGTCAGAGATTCTCCATTGAAGAGAAAAGGTAAAAAATGTAGGCAGTGCATGATGTCACCTTCTGTTTTGGATTTTACACTTCATTCCCACTATATTTTTGTTTCAACAGAACCTCCCTCTTTCTGCATTTCTTTCAATTTGATGCAATTTGACTTTTGGGTTACTTTTGCCAGCTTTCAAAATAGTGAAACTGGCAAAACCATCATCATCTTGATATATTTGTCACAAAGTGCTTTTTGTATATGCAGAAGGTTTTGCTAGCATGAAAAATATGCCATTGACAATATACTTTTGCATGTGTTTTTTGTATATGCAGAATGTTTTGCTAACATGAAAAATGCACCATTGACAATATACTTTTGCATGTGCTTTTTGTATATGCAGAATGTTTTGCTAGCATGAAAAATGTACCATTGACAATATACTTTTTGCATGTCAATGCGTCTCATTTTGCACACAATGATTGAATAGCACACCATCAGCAATATGGCTACAGAAGTACCCTGCCATCTTATCCTGCAGCCTGCCATTATTAAGTTCAAAATGCTGTAACATATTGTGAAAATTGTTCCAAAACTCAGCTGCATTAGCAATGTATACAAATTGACTTTATATCTTTTAGGGCTATTTTCCAAATAGTTCTTGTTTTGTGCAGCCAAATACCTGGCCAGCTACCAAAAATATAGGCTGAAATGTGTGGAGAATCTATGAAAGGGTAGATGGCCTGAAATGTATAGAAGTCAATGGCATTTGGCCTTGTAGATAAAACTCTGACATTGTTCAAACCCCTTGCCATATCGCTCCTTCTTCTACACCTAAACTTCCGTACTAGTCACTTTTATCGAGAACGCTCGGCCAGCCTTTCTACTGAGATGCATTTTTTGAACCATTTCTCAACTCCAATCACAAAAAATTGACAAACCAAGCGCCTCCTCATGACTGTTATGAAAGATTTTGTTTATATCACAGGTAGTAGCCAAGATAGAACCACATTGTGTCGAATAGTCAGGCCATATGCCGTGAGTTAATTACTTCCAGTAAAATATCTAGAATGCATGTTTGCTGCTCTGTGGAGAAATCAGACTATTGGGCAATGAATCAGATATGCTAGCATCGGATGGAGTACGTTTTTTTGGGAATTCCCTTCATTCAATTTATTATCAGTGCCCCACAATCCCGACTTAGGGCTGTGAATCATGATGATACGAAAGGGTACATTGGTCAAGTGTTTAAGGTAAATCTGTGATAATATATTGTCCCTGGTTTCGAGGTAGTTATCTGCCTGACTTGTTGTCCTAGCAACAATGTTCATGCAGGATGTCCAGTTGTTGGTGAGTTTGTGATTTTGAAGATTGCAGAAGTTGTAGTATATTTACCTGTTTTTGCACTCTATCCCAATTCTCTGTTCCTTTGATGTACAAGAAAAGAAGCGCCATGCTGATACTGAAGCATCGCTTGAAAGCCACCATATTTTCACATCGTTAAATCAAACTTTCATCTGTTTTTGACCTGCTGGTCAGGCTCTGACCACGTTTTTCATCAAATTTTTTGCTGGAGAATTGGAGAGATTTTTAATGCGCAATTCTGTGCATCGTTGACTATCACAGAAAACTAGACTTACAACGATTAGTGTGCAACTTACCATCTGCATGTACTTATCCTTTTCTTGGTTTAGCATAAATGTCGCTCCATCTTACAAACGTTAAAGAGCTTCCCGTTTTAGAAGATGATATCCTGCCCTATGCACTATCTCCAAAGTTTATGTGACTGTCTACCGGTATAAGCGACATTAATTTGGTGGTCAGTGGATGCTCTTTAGCATACGTGTCGATAAGGCTGCATGCAGTTTTATCATTGAGAAGCTTTATTAGTGCTTCAAAGCCCTTCGCTGATAATTGCTCTCAGTGTCTTGTATTGGATGTTTTTTTAGATTCATCCAGTTTTTCTGAATGGGTGTCAATTTAGTAATTTACAGGTGTCACGTACTACTGTGAATGTACTGTTGTGTGCTAGCACTTTCCCTCTTCTGTACCATCCGTCGAATCATACTTTTTGTCTTACGTCTTTGCTGTCCAGTAAATGCTGCCCATACACTGCCATCCTCCGCACTCATGCACGTTTGGGAGAATTGCAACCAACTTTTTATTATCATTAGATACAGAGTAGGAGAACTGGGCTAGACAGAGTATTTTGGAATTCTAGAGTTTTCTTCAAATGAGTTTATCCATTGACTAAGCAACAGAACTGTTTTCTAGAGTTTACGTTTTTTTTCACTGTGATATATTTCATATCCTTTGACACTATGTCTGATCATTTTTACACCGATAAATCGTAACATAGAGTATATAATGCTTCTTTTCTTCTCTGGAAACTGATACCGTAGTGCTGATACCGTAGTGCCATTTCAGTAGTCTTTTGGGAAAGCAACGGACAAGTCATTGACCAGCAATTGTTCTTTCCGTCTTTGGGGCCAGACATTAACATGGGGCTTATCTCTGTGCCTAGGCCCGCAAACTGTTGGTATCACCAGCTCTAACAAGTCGATATTTTCTTCCAGACGTTGTCATCAGAAGTTGTCAACTCGTCAATTTACTGGGCAGTAATAGTCATAAAAGGATTGTTGTTTACATCCATAATGGTAGCTGGGATTTGGTCATTTTTCTGTGTTGTACAGAGCAGTTCAGTGGAGGATGTCCTCTTCTTGTGCTACCCGTAAGTTGCTAGTAGTGTTTTAATTTTTTGGGAACCAACAAACTAAAAGAATAGAAGCTATGCAGTTTTTGTTAAGTTGGGGAAAGTACTCTTACATTTGCCTTTTGAAATGGGCCCTGAACTATTTGGCCTCGTAGTTATTATTTGTAACGGAGTTGATGCCGTGACATGTTATGAGGGGGAATGATGAGGTTTTCTAATACGTACCTCTTTATAAGAATACCTGATTTTTCGCTGAGCATTAGTATTCTTAAAATTTTTATATATTGAGCCTAAGAGTATTCTTAAATTGTTCTTCAATTGTTCTAAATTGTTCTTTAATTGTTTTTAAATGTTAGTGATTTTGAGCACGAATACTCGTATATACTATATTCTTATAGTAAAAGGTGTGTCACTGACACCCCCACCCCACCCCCACCCCCCACCCCAAAGAGTCCCAGAATTTCATGATAAGAAAATGACTCAGAGCAAAGAATAAGTGAAGCTGAAACTTCGCTTTGTTTTCTAAATAGCAAATTGAATTAAATACACGAGATTTTTCGTAATTAATTAGGTCTCAATCATGCGTCGTTTTGCCTTGATATTCGTATAGGCCTAGAGATACTGGAGAAGAGTTCCAATAAGAAGGACTGTGTTGTTACAGATTATGCCATGAATTAGTGCTAAGAAAGAGGAATGGAATCATCTTGTGTATTTGCAATCCTTCTTACTTGAAATGGAGGCTAAAAGGTCCCCATTTTACCATATTGAACATCGTGACCTGGTTTACATCCATTTAGTACTTCCGTCCTTTGCTCCTTCTGTTTGAATTCTTTTTCTTTATAAGCTCCTATTTCATTTGTTCACACTCGTTTGCTCATGAAGATTCATGTATGGTTCGAAAAGTCCAAGCTTAGGTCTTCTAATTAAGTTTAGATCTTCTGATCATGTCTTGCAAGTTTAGGCCTTTCGATTATATCTCGTCACAATTGGCTTTGAATGTCGAAACATCATTGCAGACGAGCAAATGTCTATATCTTTTCGCCGTCCCTATCTTAGAGCTGAAAAGGATGGTGCTCCATAACCGCTTTGTTATTTGTTCAGGTTTGGCGTTTATCTTTGGACATTTGGCTTTACTTTGAATCCATGTGGTAATAAAGTACTATTGAAGCTGAACTCACACCAGACACAGGCGGTGCAAGATCTGATTGCAAGCAATACGTCACTCCTTCTAAAACCAACAAATCATAGTCTAGGAGAATCAAAGTCGGACAATAAGGACAATATTGAAGAAGTTTTAGCAAACGGATCTGCAAATCATAACGGCAATACTCAACAAAGTGACCAACTCAAAAGAAGCAACGACACAAAATGCGAGGAGAACCATTGCACAATATCACCGGACAGTGTCCGCTATGAAGCAGAATGCCTAAGGACAGATTTTAATCTCAGAATAAAACAAGTTATATTCAATTCAGTGGTTAGCGCATACTTTGTCGGATTTATTCCAGTAAAATTTACGCAGGTATGCTGTCTCTGGTTTTGTTGCCCTGTTGTCATGTCTCTGATGTCAACGCGGAGAGTGATTTTGATAAAGATAAATAATTTTTATAACTTATAATCTTTGTAACATAATAGCTATTTGCCATTATACGTACTTATGTACTGAAAGGTACACTTAACCAATTTGTTGGTGATAGTGTTCAATATCCTAGACTAAAAGACCTGTATTTAACTTATTGGCAAGAGCGGGGCAGTTGCGACTTAGTGTGTCACGCTTGGTGCGATCTTCAGACCGACTGGTACGTCTGTATATATATGCTGACGGTCTTGTAGATAATATAGGCTTAGCGATGCATAGCTGAAAAACTTGGCCTAAGTAAAATTTGTCAGTTGCTTCACCCTTAGGAAAAGTACTGTTCTTGGCACGTGCTTCAGCGACAGGAAATCGGGTTTTATTTAGGGGTTCAAGCTCATGATTTTCCAACAAGAAGACAGTATCAGCTGCCATAAAATATCACTGGGTTCTGGAACAGCTGGCCAAGTTGAAGATAGATCAAACTTTCATTATGAAATATAGTTGATAATTTTTTTCTATTAGTGTGTAATGTTGGGGAAGCCTTCAGATAGGATAATGAATTTTTTGTTATCAGCTGATGCTTATTTTGCAGAGCGGATCGTTACACTATGATTCGTATTGGTGTATCCAATATGTTCTTTTCATTTGGTGGAATGCATTTGTTCTCTTAATCTGCAAGTTCATGCCATATATTTACATTGATGCGCTCCATCGATGTGCAATGCACCTCGGATCATGGAAGAGATACTATGGCCAAAGAGAGACTCAACACGTGTAAGATGTTTATATTGTTGCTTTTTCTCTCATGTATTGCTTTGATGATAACTGCACTTTCAATGGTATCTTTTGGGCAACAGCAATCTTCTCTGTTGAAAAGTGTTTCTAGCTTTGTTCCGTTGTGATGTAGGATCCTCTCGATTGGCGTGTTTTTTTCTATCAACTTTAAAAGATTAACAACACAATAGTATTACAGGCCTCTCCGGGAAAAAATACCAGGAGTGCTATAAAAAGCCCTTGCCCATTTGGCTGCGTGGGCTATTTAGCCCTTGCAGAACTGTTGATTAGTTTTTACATTTGAGTATTTGCAAAGGCAAAAATACACTACCTTGCCAATTCTTTAAACACTATTCACCTTAAGAAGGCATTGTGTGTGTATTACTACCTTAAAAGTTTGCATTACAATGGTAATCATGCTATGGGCTGTTCCTTTCGTGCGAAAACATTTCGTATTCCATTGAAAGTTTTAGAGGGTAGTACAAAAGTTGTTAACATGTGCTATATAAGGAAACAGAAATAGTCTATTTATAACGCCATGTTATAAACACATAGACGTTATTTACTAACACCCTGATATTTAATGGTAGGTAGTTCAAACATTGGGAAGTTAAGCTGCGCGATTAAATGAGAACGTTACTGCGTGGGCGGAAAAAAGCCCTCGCAAATTCATTTTGCGCGTGATTTGCGCGGGCGCGGGCTATAGCCCGCGTCTCCGGGAAAGGCCTGGTATTACATTCTGCTGTCCTGTCCAAGGCAGAAAAGGACACTTGGTTCCTGGTCCCACGGAAACTTACAGTTCCAATACTTTGCTTCAACAAGTAAAAAAGCAAACGGACAGAATCTAAGATAGCTTTGTGCCAATAGTACGAAAAGAACCTTTAAGTGGCTTAATGATTGGTTTGTAGTCTAGTCTTTGTTGCCTGGTTTAAAGCAACTTTCTTTTAAAGGGAATGCAGTGATAAACACTAATGTTGCTAAGTAGAGAACTGAGAATGAGTTTCTTCACCGACAATTACAGTAGAAACCCGCACTTAAGAAACTATGATTTTGATTTGACCCGGTTCATGCTCTTATGGGATGAGGTAATTCGAGCAGTCAGGGTGCAAGCTCTTGACACTATCCTTGTGCCTGCAGGTCCTCTCTATCACTGCTATGTGAGTACTGTCTTTGAAACATACATCAAAGGGATGAATTGGCAAGCAGGCTGAATTTTTCTCTCGATGGATATATAACGAAACCATTTATAATAACCTAGTCAGAATATCGGGCTGAAAAGGTTCCAGTTAATTGAAGGCAAACTATAGTTTCAGACTGTAGATTCTTAATGAGTGAAGGGTCTTATGTCCCGGTTTTTACCTTGTTTATTGTGCCTCGTCGCTATCCTTGTTAGACTGCTAATTTCTTACGTAAACGCGGTTATATTGTCTGGTGAACATTTGCTAAATAATACCTGTAGCATGTTTATATTGATAAAGTAAGATGTCTAACATGCAAGGCACCTTAATCTCAATGAACCGTTCTTCATATAATTTATAATGCGCTTTCGCTAGAACGCTATGATAGAGATGTTCGTTATAGCAAGCATTCCTTATCTGATTCAACATACTTAAAATTTGAACGCAGGTTTGTGATTTCTTGGATATTATGTGACACCAAAGAAATGTTTCTCAATCTTTCGAGAAAATTTTCGCGGTAGATAATACTGTTTATGGACTGCTTTTAAGAGCAGTATGCTTTGAGGAATATCCATTTGGTTTTCTTGGCCACGGAGCTTAACTCACAGAGATCGCTGGTGTTAGCATATAGCTCCAAACATGATTGACTGTAGCTCTATATTGTGAATGTAGATCAGCAGTTGCTCTCCCTCATGGGAACATTGTCGGAAAGAGCAACTTAGTAATGAATTCCAATGGGGGGGGGGGGGGGGCTTCACAGTAATGTGCTATAAGAGCATATCGGCATGGCTGATTAGGTATAAGTCCATATTCCCTTGCAGAATAATACCCTCCGAGATTCTTTAGTTTTTAATGAGACCTGAAAAAAGTGCATCCGTCTAAAGTCAGAGACATTTTATTCCAACAACAATTATTATGTAGTTCATCAACATCAGAATAGCATATTTAACGACTCAGAGGCATTTGATTCCAACAGTCATTATAATGTTACTGTACACTTGTCTCCCTTTTGTATTTTGCATGCGAAAAGATTATATACGGTAATTTTGTAGGACTCTCCAATTGACATTTGCATATTGTAAATGTCGTTAGAATGATGGTACGTTGGCTAACAATTGCCCAGATGATTTCCGAATGACATGAGTTTGCACGCGATTTAATAGCAAATTGAATTAAACACACGAGATCTTTCGTAATTAAATATGTCTCAATCATGCTATGTTTTGCCCAAGATGTTCGAAATTTGCTGATCTCCTTAGTATAATCCTTACTCTATTGTGCTCGTGAATTTCGACATCTTTCTTTCAAGTCTGTCTTGATGGTAAACGACATGCTATAGAAACTGTTCCTTTTCAAATCAGGATTATCGATCAGCTGAGATATCTAAGCAACTAATGGGTAACTATAGTCATTGTGAATTAGCAGTAATCAAAAGCCTCTGATTTACACTATCGCCTTCCTTCATTACCTCTTAAAGACAGATCATCAATATCTTTTCCTCCAGAAACATTAATTAAGTCATATGCATGGAGAGGTGGCTGGTAGGCTAATGCCTACTCTTGTGTCCCGAATATACGTCTCCCCCGCTTATTGATTTTTTGACAGAAAATCCACCGAGGACCCTTATTCCAGACCCCCTGTTTATTGTTTTTGTGTCTCTAATTCAATTGAGTAGTGAGCAGCGTGAGAAAATTGTGTTTTCCACATTGTTTACAGTTGAAATATGTTGTGAAACTCATCCGTAGCTATTATAATTAGAGAAATTTTTCAGCAACCCCGGTTATTCCAACCACCCCTTTAGATAAGCTTTTAGGAAATTTCCAACCCCCCTACTATTCGAACCCCCCGTCTATTCGTGACTTAAGAGTACTCTGTCTGCGCACCTCGGCGGCTGTCAATATGCGTTTCTTTTTATTTACCATAATCGATTTTTTACAATTACGCTATAGACATCGTATAATTTTCTATGTTCGCATAGTCTGTCTCTTTGTTTACTAATTTCTTACCCTACAAGAATTGCAATCGGAGTGAAGATTTGTTTTTTCGAATTGTGATGATTGTAGTACTAATAAAGTACGATGTAAGTACTGGAGGTATGCTTTTTAGAGATTAAAGTTTCGTTCATTATTTTAATAACTTAATCTTTTTGCTATGATAATACATAATTCTGAGTTGATTTTTGTCGCTGGTGTTTTTTAGCTGGTCTCCGTTGACAATATGGCCTCAAGGTGTTATTGTAAAGCATAGCAAGGCATCATACAAAGCAGTTGGTAAACAGAATACTGCTGTTCCTGGTGATGGCCCACAGTCAAGACTCTATGTAAGTTTATCTGAGTAAAATGGAAGGGACTTTAGTCCATTCATGCACTTAGTCATTAATTAATTCATTCGTCCATTTATTTGTTCTTTCACTCATCTTTCGATCCTGATTTATTCATTCATTTATTCCTTCTTTCATCCATTCATTCAGTTATTTGTTTATTCATGAGTTTATTCATTTATTGATTCATCAGTTCATCATTCATCTATATATTTATTTATCAGTTCATATGTATATTTATGTTATTTATTTATCTATTCATTTATTATTCATTTTATATTTTATACTATTTGTTCATTTGTTCTTTCATTGATCCACACAGTCATTTATTTGTCTATTCATTCATTCACTCATTCGTTCATTCATTCCTGCATTAATTCAGTAATACTTTCATTATCTAATATTACTCAACAGGGGCAGTAATGAATGCAAACACATAAATAGATTTTTCTTCGAATTTTGAATTTACTATATTATAGAAATTTAGCTATTTTTTTATTGATGTTTTCCTATTTGTTTCTTCCAGTTCTTGTTTGGAACTCCGCTTCGGTTAACTAATTTGTTGGTGGTTTTACAACTTATATCGGCCTCGCGTCAACTCTACCTTCTTATCTTTGCCTCGCTTTGGCAGCAGGTAATCTCAATTGTTGTGATGCTTAGCTTTACATACGCAATACTGTTCCGGCTTTTGCGCGAGCGATGGGCCGTGCTGGCAACACTAGATGAACACGAAGCATGTGCGGGTACGTGAATGCCAAACAGTACTGCTAATCTGTTGTCAGATATCTCTTAGCTGTGGTATCTGTATGCTTAGATTTATTATACCACTGTTGTTATTACTGCAGTCGCTTTTGTGTGCCTCTTCTCTCGCAAGCATCTCACACACATCGAGACCATTATTGGACATACATGAATATAAAGTCTAGCCATCTGGATACTAACATAAAATAGGAGTCCCATTGAAGTACAGAAACCCATTCAATTTATGAAAGATACACAGCTAGCCAAAGTTGGACGAATTCATAGGGCTAGCAGAAATATTTTTAGTTGGTGGGGTGGAGGTGAAGTGTCCAATTAGCAGAGTGGAAGTACCTGGAGTTATTGACTAATGGCTGTAGGGTTGTATGTTGAGACTACAGAGTTGTTTAGAGCCTCTTTTGGTTTTTTGTGTCTATCTTTGTGATGTTCATTTTCTATAGAGTAGCCTTGAGCCTCTTCCGGTTCTCCTCTGTCTTTCTTGATGGAGTCCATTTTCTACAGAGTCATCTGGAGCCTCTGCCTGTGGCTTATTAAGTTTTCGTTCTTCTAGAATGTAAATAGAAGGGGACGGCTTATTTCGGAATGTCCCCATGAGTGAACTTTTTAGTGCCTTTTAAATCATGCAACATTCTTCAATAACAACTACAGTGTTGACTAGATTAAAATCAGATAGACAGAAAACTCTCAACTCCAAAGCGCATGTTACTAAAAATAGGAGATAGTGCAAATTGTGTGACTATTTATAACCAGTCATTTGAATTCCTTTTATCATAGCTTTTGGTGCATGATAATGGGAGTTATGAATAGGGAGGAGGACCTTTTGCAGATCTTTATTGTTTGAGATGGGCTTATTGGAGAGGGGGAGCTTAAAAGAGAGGGGGGGGCAAATGGGACTTTTACGGTATTGCATTAGGTTTTTCCAATTATTCCAGCATTGCCTCCTCCGCACCAAACTAAGTTTGCATGCCTGATTAGACTAATGCCCATTTGAAGGTGTGTTTCCTTCATTTTAAGGTTACGTTACTTATTCTGCCGACTCAAATACACTAGACGTTGACCCGCATATCTGGTCATCTGCTTGCAAATGTCTGGATTTAGGTTTAAAGAGATTAATACATATTAATACCAGTTTGTTTTGAAACGATCATTTAGGATCTACCTTAGTGTTTTTTAATCGCTTTACTGATCGTTAGATATGGCAAGTGAGTGATTCTGAGCCCGTTGCAGCAGATGTTCGAAAGATTTGTGGATTATGCGCTGTTAGAGTCTCATTTTTATTGAAACCAGTGAATTGATCTCCCACAGTAGGCACCAATCTCGAAACCCAGCAACGCAAGATATAAGCTTGGCTATTGACTGAAAATAATCCTCCGTATTATGGCCATTGTGGGTTAGTGGCCGAGCGGCTAGAGTGGTTTACTGCTGAGCGAAACATCGATGGTTCGAACCAAGCTCAGAGATCGTAGTTTGGATGCTCGCCCACTCTCCAACCAGCAACAAATGGGTGCCTGGTGGCAACACTAGGGATCTTTAAGGTGGCCAGGAAAGGAACTGGCCACCCTACTTCATGTGCCAATAGTACAGGATATATGTCCTCTCTAATGGACATCCCTTAACGTACGGAATCATACCTGGGACTACCCTTTACCTTTTTATTATGGCCATTAGAGTGCATAAGCTGCAAAAACATGAGTGCATTTTACTGCCTGGGTAGCAGAAATAACACCGTCGTTTTGCCAATCATTTGACATACTTAGTTGGTAGGATATCCGTGGGTAACGCAGAAACCTCGTGTGTAAAGGAAATGTATCCAGAAGATTGTTGCTAGCAATCTGTCAACATTAAATTATGGACTAGTTGAGTCGCTATAGTTGACGTTGTCCTTTTGGTTAGTCACTTTTCCAAGGGTAACATGAAACAGGGAATATTTTGACACTGTGTTAACGGAAAGTTATTCAGCAACAACTTGTATTTTTCAGGTAAGTTCGAAATCAAAGGATGAGATAATTGACGCGAATCGTGTCACTAATTCTCTTTTTATCAAAATTATATTTTATTGATAAGTATCAAGACATTTTTAGTGGTGGGGAAAGGTATTGATACGATTCGTATTACAAAGTAGAACGTATTGATTTCAAGGGTTTCTAAGCAGATTTTGATGCGTCATCGGTGAATAGAAAAGAACAGCAGTTAGAGGCAATAACTTCTCGCTCAAGGGGATTTTCTACTAGGCCTTGGCACCTCTGACCGAATGCGCTTCATAGTGAACCGAATAGCACTAATGTTTCTAAGGTTGGATTCGAACCAAGAACCATGTGGACACATTTCCAGGGAACTAACCGACGCAGTCAAAAATGATGCTAGTCGGGTGAAAGCGAGTAGAATATCTTTAGAGCATTTGCCTCAGCAAAGGGGATGCCTAAGAAGGTCTTTCAGGTGCTTAAGTCACCTTTACAGACGCTGTAAATGGGGATATTCTTTTCATAAAGAATGCCTGGGTGGTATTGGGTGGGATCTTGCTACACTGTTGAGAGATATTACCAAATCGTTCTCATATTAGACAGTAGCTAATGGTCTGTATTTGCATTTCTTCTTTGCAAGAGAGAAGAAGCAAATGAAGAGATGATCGGGGTGACCAGTGGATTTTACCAATGAAATTCCATGATATTTCCACTACTAAATTGGTTGACTTTTTCACTGCTGTTCAATATCTTTGTGTTCATTCCAATGTAATATGAAACCAAACTTTCAGTTTTGAAAGAATGCATATCAGGAATTTCCTGATTTTTCGAAAACTTTGGTAAAATTCCCTGATTTTTCCCTGATTCCCATGACAGAAATTAGATTCCCTGACAATTAATTCCATGATTTCCCTGTTTTTCCTGATCGCTGGTCACCAGTGGTGGACATCCGTCCCCCCCCCAAAAAAAAAAGAAATTGCCGAAATGTCCGCTGGTGTTGGTCATCCTGATGGATCAGTTGAAAAACTGCATAATCAATTCATCTATATTTGTGCACAGAGGATTGCCGGGTCTACAGGATGATCCTCGCCCATCAACTTGACAGAGCACAAAGTCTACAAATGAAACGAGAGAACTTTTCCTTGAAATGAAAACACTTTCTCAACCGCACGTATGACCAGATTTGTGTCTATGTTATGTGTTTTATTAGAGATTTTTGTGCAAATTTGCATGTTGTCTTAATAAGAAAAAGCAGCACAGTAGAATTTACCACCTACACTCATTTATAAGAACGCACTTTATACGAATACCGAGACTCAATGTGCCCATAAGTGAGCGGTCATAGAACATGCTCAGATAAGAATTTTCACCCGCATTCAACTACCCATATTGAACTACCCATTTGGTATACAAACCCCGATAACGTTATTAACAAACATCAGCATTCCTTGCTGTATTTTCAATTGTAGCCCCCGGCTGAATGTCTTGGAAACGGCACACTGCGTTTAGTTTCTCAAATATTTGCCAAAATCACTCTTAATAGCATGGGAACAACCTTCAGAACATTTGAACCTAAAATTGTCAAAAATTAAGAACATCCAACCTCAGCAAAAACTATCTGGGTCTTTTATAAAAAAGAGTGTGTCTTTGAAGCAAACCACTTAACCAAGCTTTTAGCTTTCTTTTTAATCGCTCGACCATTGACTATGATGCAGTCTCAGGATTGCTAACATGCTTATGCAATAATCCTCTTTGATCTGCGGATGGGAATTGGTTAAAGTGACAAGGTATGGCTAGTTTTTATGTCATGTTTTTCAGAACTGATCCGTTATAAACCATGCTAATTATATTGTGAAAGACATAACCACCAGTGCAGTCTGTTCAACAACAGGTTAGCTTCTTTCACGACCTGTACCTGGCAATAGTGCTGATTGGCATTGATGAGTGATGAGAAATGACACTCTAATGACTTGGAGAGAGATGTGAGCGATTCGTAACCCGTCCCGCGTTACAGGGTTAAACTCGTTTGAATCTACATATAATCGTATAATTGAGGTTTCTATTTTAGTCACAAAGCTATAGTAGCAGCGAATCCGAACGGTCAAGCTTTTTCCTTTTCAAGGAAAAATATTGACAGGAATAAAAGAGGATGTTGGGTTATTGGCGAATCGTTGCTGAAAACTGTTTGGCAGGTAAGTCAGCCTGCTTCTTGCAACCTTGTTATAGAATTGTTGCTTGCTGTTACAACAGGCCTCTGTACGCTTTACTATAAGCATTTTTTGTTGCTAGGAGTTTAAAGTAGTGAAAAGGTATTCTTTTGCACCGTGTTGTCGAATGGCGTTATCATCGGCCCATCTGTTGGCCGCAAGAGACAGCAGCAATATTGGTACACCGGTACTTCGCCGCGCGACTTCTAGACTTCCAGTTCCCTATAGCAAATTATCTATATGTGCGGGAGAAAACCCGAGAGGCGAACATATAACTATAAAACAAAATCGTGTTCGGATTAATGTCAGTGGAACGATGTTTGAAACTTTTGAAGCGACCCTTGCACGATTCCCCGAAACACTTCTAGGCGATAAATCAAAGCGTTTGCCGTATTTTGACGAACAACGTCAGTGCCTCTTTTTTAATCGTTGCCGCATATCGTTCGAAGCAATACTATTCTTTTTCCAAAGCCATGGCTGTCTCATCAGACCTTGCGATAAAAACATATTGGATTTTGAACAAGAGTGCATATTCTACGGCCTGAGTGACGATGTAATACTAAACATGAAGGAAAGAGAAGGATACGCGAGACATGAGCCAAGGAAATTGGAAACTACTCACAGAACCTATCGTGAAAAGTTCCACGATTTCCTAGAGCATCCGAATTCATCATTTCCCGCGCGGTGTTTTGCTGTCCTCTCACTTTCTACCGTTGTCGCCTCGGTATTCATGGCTTGCATAACAACCATTCCTCATATACGTAGCGAGGATAGCTCCACTTCACTTCTCAAAAATCCCCTTTCATTGGCAGAATTCGTGATGAATACTTTCTTTGGGTTGGAACTCATACTAAGATTTTTTAGCGCACCAAACAGATCTTCCTTCGTCAAATCACCTATGAATGCTGTAGATACTTTTGCTGTATTTCCGTATTTCATTATTTTCGCCGTCGACGAGACGCAAATTGCAAATCTTGGTTTCATTAAGGCGCTACGTACGATCAGAGTTCTGCGCTTTTTACGATTTTCGCGACATTCAGATACGCTTCGTGTTGTTTTGAACATTCTAAGTAGCAGTGTGCAAGATTTATTTACTGTAGTATTCTGCATGCTACTTATGTCAATTGTCTGGGGCAGTCTTGCGTTTTACATCGAACTAGGCACGGAAAATACTCAATTCACAAGCATCCCAGAGGGTATGTGGTGGGCCATCCAGACCGTCGTCTGTCTTGGCTACGGCGACGTCGTTCCTGTTACGCTACCTGGTAAAATTGCCGCGGCAACAGTAGCTGTCGTTGGCGCGCTCACGTTAACGGTACCACTGCTGTCGATTGGTGGGCGTTACCTACAAATGTACTCACGTACATTTGCAGTAAGCAATTCACTTGATGTTACTGATGAAGAAGCTGGTAACGTACTTTGAGTAAAAACCATAGTGCGTATATCATTTTAAATACCAATATGAATACAGAAACTAGTATGGACTAACACTTAACTGCAACACACGTTTTGCAGTACACTACTGCTCAAAAAGTTAATAAAGCTCCGTGCTGGTTTTTGAGCGCTAAGAAGGTTGATAAGTTGCATAGATTTCACATGAAAATCTATGCATTTCAGTAGTTTATTAGTGTAGTGCTTATCCGTCTGTGTAACATTGTAGTGTTACAGAAAATTCAGATTCTTGCTGCCAAAATCTTAGAAAAGTTTCAGTATTGAAATCGTAAAATAGAAAGTTTTATTGCTTGGTGAACATAGAACTTCAAGTCTGTTTGACGAAGCACTTGGCTCACTCATTGGAAGACAACCGATCATAGATGTTTTTCGTTAAGATTGTATAGTTTCTGGAATGGGTTAAAACTTTGCTGTTATGTTTGCAGCACTTAAGTGTAATGCATTCCAATACGTCAGCTTTTTAATCAAATTCATTCACCCTCATTCATTTTTCACCAAAATACCAGGAGTATTGCCAAAGTGTTAAACCAACAGTGCCTCGTTTTCGTCACTTTTCAGTCTCACATGAAAATCAGTGAACTTCGTTTCCCGTTAATTCCCAAAAGAGTACCAAGACATAGTGCCTTATTTCCACTTGTTTTCCAGTCAAGATCATCCCGTTGAAACAAGGATCATTTTTCACAAAAATACGAAGTGTACAGCCTTACTTTTAGCAATAAAATGCGTTGTTTTCAATATCTTTTAGCATCAAATTTAGTCAGCCCAAGTCAATGCTGATAATTTTTTTATAATATGCCATTTGTATTGCCTTACTGTTTGGCAAATATTGCCTCGTTTACCTCATTGTTTAGCCTCGAACCATCATTAGCCAAATTCACTGTTAATCACTTTTTATCAAGATACCATGACTATGTCATAATATTTTGGCCATCATTCCGACCGTTTCACCAATTTTAGCCTCAACTCATATATCAGAATAAGTCTTTGGTCATTCTTCGCTAGAATGTAAAATGCTTCTATTTTTCATACTTTCTCAACCATGAATCAACGTCAGTCATATTCAGCTATGTTTAAGAGAGTTTGCACTAGTGCCAAGTCTCGTTTCTGTTACTCTCTTATCAACCCATTTCAGTTCACCTTTAGTTAAAAATTATCTACTGTTTATCACAAGTGAAAGTGGAATTGGACAGAAAACTTTACCAAAGGTTGAACGTATTTACCAAACTGGTTATATACAGGCCTACAAATGAGATTGAAAAGAGACGTTGCAATCAGAATTTTGCTACAAGGTCCGATACTATTACCGTTAGATGTTTTTGTTACTAGAAGATATTAGTTTTCTCAATATTTGAAAGTTTAATTAACACGTGCTTCGTTTTGCGTGATCACGACTAAGGTTTTCCGTTCGACCTACATATTATCACTAGTTCAAGGTCATTACGTCTATTTATGTCTTTTATCTAATTGGGTGCTATAAGCTATACGACCTTATCACTGTTACCCGCCTATCACAACACTAGCCACAACCTACCTCACTTCTTTCAATACAATATTTTACACTAATCAACAAATACTGTACCATTTGGTATCAATACTCAGTATTCCTGCTCAATCATTTCTTTCATTATCATGACCTTTCCAACAACAATAACAACCAACCAAATTGTAACAACCTAACATATCACGGAAACCTACCAAAGCTATAACTTTAACTTCTAGCCACAAAACTTTCTACTCACTTTCATCACTTTTCAACTACCCATCAATTTGACCCTCTTTACATTTTTCTCAATTTCGTCTCACACTCACATCAACTGTCTTATGTTTTGGCCACAATTGGCTCATTTTCACCACTATTTAATATCCAATCAAAATCAATCAGCATCAATTCTAGTCATTTTTTCATTAACAACCACAGGTTATAGCCTTATTTTTTGGCCAAAAATGCCTCATTTTCATCACTTTTCAATCTGCAATCAAAATCAATCAATTTCAAATTTGGTCATTTTTGAGCAAAATGCCAAGGCTATAGCCTTAGTTTTTGGCCAAAAATGCCTCATTTTCATCACTTTTCAATCTGCAATCAAAATCAATCAATTTCAAATTTGGTCATTTTTGAGCAAAATACCAAGGCTATAGCCTTACTTTTTGGCCACAAATGCCTCATTTTCATCACTTTTCAATCTGCAATCACAATCAATCATTTTCAAATTTGGTCATTTTTGAGCAAAATACCAAGGCTATAGCCTAACTTTTTGGCCACAAATGCCTCATTCTCATCACTTTTCAATCTGCAATCAAAATCAATCAATTTCAAATTTGGTCATTTGTAAGCAAAATACCAAGGCTATAGCCTTACTTTTTGGCCAAAAATGCCTCATTTTCATCACTTTTCAATCTGCAATCAAAATCAATCAATTTCAAATTTGGTCATTTTTGAGCAAAATACCAAGGCTATAGCCTTACTTTTTGGCCAAAAATGCCTCATTTTCATCACTTTTCAATCTGCAATCAAACTCAATCAATTTCAAATTTGGTCATTTTTGAGCAAAATACCAAGGCTATAGCCTTACTTTTTGGCCAAAAATGCCTCATTTTCATCACTTTTCAATCTGCAATCAAAATCAATCAATTTCAAATTTGGTCATTTTTCAGCAAAATACCAAGGCTATAGCCTTACTTTTTGGCCAAAAATGCCTCATTTTCATCACTTTTCAATCTGCAATCAAAATCAATCAATGTCAAATTTGGTCATTTTTGAGCAAAATACCAAGGCTATAGCCTTACTTTTTGGCCAAAAATGCCTCATTTTCATCACTTTTCAATCTGCAATCAAAATCAATCAATTTGAAATTTGGTCATTTTTGAGCAAAATACCAAGGCTATAGCCTTACTTTTTGGCCAAAAATGCCTCATTTTCATCACTTTTCAATCTGCAATCAAAATCAATCAATGTCAAATTTGGTCATTTTTGAGCAAAATACCAAGGCTATAGCCTAACTTTTTGGCCACAAATGCCTCATTCTCATCACTTTTCAATCTGCAATCAAAATCAATCAATTTCAAATTTGGTCATTTGTAAGCAAAATACCAAGGCTATAGCCTTACTTTTTGGCCAAAAATGCCTCATTTTCATCACTTTTCAATCTGCAATCAAAATCAATCAATTTCAAATTTGGTCATTTTTGAGCAAAATACCACGGCTATAGCCTTACTTTTTGGCCAAAAATGCCTCATTTTCATCACTTTTCAATCTGCAATCAAACTCAATCAATTTCAAATTTGGTCATTTTTGAGCAAAATACCAAGGCTATAGCCTTACTTTTTGGCCAAAAATGCCTCATTTTCATCACTTTTCAATCTGCAATCAAAATCAATCAATTTCAAATTTGGTCATTTTTCAGCAAAATACCAAGGCTATAGCCTTACTTTTTGGCCAAAAATGCCTCATTTTCATCACTTTTCAATCTGCAATCAAAATCAATCAATGTCAAATTTGGTCATTTTTGAGCAAAATACCAAGGCTATAGCCTTACTTTTTGGCCATAAATGCCTCATTTTCATCACTTTTCAATCTGCAATCAAAATCAATCAATTTGAAATTTGGTCATTTTTGAGCAAAATACCAAGGCTATAGCCTTACTTTTTGGCCAAAAATGCCTCATTTTCATCACTTTTCAATCTGCAATCAAAATCAATCAATGTCAAATTTGGTCATTTTTGAGCAAAATACCAAGGCTATAGCCTTACTTTTGGCCAAAAATGCCTCAGTTTCATCACTTTTCAATCTGCAATCAAAATCAATCAATTTCAAATTTGGTCATTTGTGAGCAAAATACCAAGGCTATAGCCTTACTTTTTGGCCATAAATGCCTCATTTTCATCACTTTTAAATCTGCAATCAAACTCAATCAATTTCAAATTTGGTCATTTTTGAGCAAAATACCAAGGCTATAGCCTTACTTTGTGGCCAAAAATGCCTCATTTTCATCACTTTTCAATCTGCAATCAAAATCAATCAATTTCAACTTTGGTCATTTGTGAGCAAAATACCAAGGCTATAGCCTTACTTTTTGGCCATAAATGCCTCATTTTCATCACTTTTCAATCTGTAATCAAAATCAATCAATTTCAAATTTGGTCATTTGTGAGCAAAATACCAAGGCTATAGCCTTACTTTTTGGCCACAAATGCCTCATTTTCATCACTTTTCAATCTGCAATCAAAATCAATCAATTTCAAATTTGGTCATTTTTGAGCAAAATACCAAGGCTATAGCCTTACTTTTTGGCCAAAAATGCCTCATGTTCATCACTTTTCAATCTGCAATCAAAATCAATCAATTTCAAATTTGGTCATTTTGGAGCAAAATACCAAGGCTATAGCCTTACTTTTTGGCCAAAAATGCCTCATTTTCATCACTTTTCAATCTGCAATCAAAATCAATCAATTTGAAATTTGGTCATTTTTGAGCAAAATACCAAGGCTATAGCCTTACTTTTTGGCCAAAAATGCCTCATTTTCATCACTTTTCAATCTGCAATCAAAATCAATCAATTTCAAATTTGGTCATTTTTGAGCAAAATACCAAGGCTATAGCCTTACTTTTTGGCCAAAAATGCCTCATTTTCATCACTTTTCAATCTGCAATCAAAATCAATCAATGTCAAATTTGGTCATTTTTGAGCAAAATACCAAGGCTATAGCCTTACTTTTGGCCAAAAATGCCTCAGTTTCATCACTTTTCAATCTGCAATCAAAATCAATCAATTTCAAATTTGGTCATTTGTGAGCAAAATACCAAGGCTATAGCCTTACTTTTTGGCCATAAAAGCCTCATTTTCATCACTTTTCAATCTGCAATCAAACTCAATCAATTTCAAATTTGGTCATTTTTGAGCAAAATACCAAGGCTATAGCCTTACTTTGTGGCCAAAAATGCCTCATTTTCATCACTTTTCAATCTGCAATCAAAATCAATCAATTTCAACTTTGGTCATTTGTGAGCAAAATACCAAGGCTATAGCCTTACTTTTTGGCCAAACATGCCTCATTTTCATCACTTTTCAATCTGTAATCAAAATCAATCAATTTCAAATTTGGTCATTTGTGAGCAAAATACCAAGGCTATAGCCTTACCTTTTGGCCACAAATGCCTCATTTTCATCACTTTTCAATCTGCAATCAAAATCAATCAATTTCAAATTTGGTCATTTTTGAGCAAAATACCAAGGCAATAGCCTTACTTTTTGGCCATAAATGCCTCATTTTCATCACTTTTCAATCTGCAATCAAACTCAATCAATATCAAATTTGGTCATTTTTGAGCAAAATACCAAGGCTATAGCCTTACGTTTTGGCCAAAATGCCTCATTTTCATCACTTTTCAATCTGCAATCAAAATCAATCAATTTCAAATTTGGTCATTTTTGAGCAAAATACCAAGGCTATAGCCTTACTTTGTGGCCAAACATGCCTCATTTTCATCACTTTTCAATCTGCAATCAAAATCAATCAATTTGAAATTTGGTCATTTTTGAGCAAAATACCAAGGCTATAGCCTTACTTTTTGGCCATAAATGCCTCATTTTCATCACTTTTCAATCTGCAATCAAAATCAATCAATTTCAAATTTGGTCATTTGTGAGCAAAATACCAAGGCTATAGCCTTACTTTTTGGCCACAAATGCCTCATTTTCATCACTTTTCAATCTGCAATCAAAATCAATCAATTTCAAATTTGGTTATTTTTGAGCAAAATACCAAGGCTATAGCCTTACTTTTTGGCCAAAAATGCCTCATTTTCATCACTTTTCAATCTGCAATCAAAATCAATCAATTTCAAATTTGGTCATTTTTCAGCAAAATACCAAGGCAATAGCCTTACTTTTTGGCCAAAAATGCCTCATTTTCATCACTTTTCAATCTGCAATCAAAATCAATCAATGTCAAATTTGGTCATTTTTGAGCAAAATACCAAGGCTATAGCCTTACTTTTTGGCCAAAAATGCCTCATTTTCATCACTTTTCAATCTGCAATCAAACTCAATCAATTTCAAATATGGTCATTTTTGAGCAAACTACCAAGGCTATAGCCTTACTTTTTGGCCAAAAATGCCTCATTTTCATCACTTTTCAATCTGCAATCAAAATCAATCAATGTCAAATTTGGTCATTTTTGAGCAAAATACCAAGGCTATAGCCTTACTTTTTGGCCAAAAATGCCTCATGTTCATCACTTTTCAATCTGCAATCAAAATCAATCAATTTCAAATTTGGTCATTTTGGAGCAAAATACCAAGGCTATAGCCTTACTTTTTGGCCAAAAATGCCTCATTTTCATCACTTTTCAATCTGCAATCAAAATCAATCAATTTCAAATTTGGTCATTTTTGAGCAAAATACCAAGGCTATAGCCTTACTTTTTGGCCAAAAATGCCTCATTTTCATCACTTTTCAATCTGCAATCAAAATCAATCAATTTCAAATTTGGTCATTTTTGAGCAAAATACCAAGGCTATAGCCTTACTTTTTGGCCAAAAATGCCTCATTTTCATCACTTTTCAATCTGCAATCAAAATCAATCAATTTCAAATTTGGTCATTTTTGAGCAAAATACCAAGGCTATAGCCTTACTTTTGGCCAAAAATGCCTCAGTTTCATCACTTTTCAATCTGCAATCAAAATCAATCAATTTCAAATTTGGTCATTTGTGAGCAAAATACCAAGGCTATAGCCTTACTTTTTGGCCATAAATGCCTCATTTTCATCACTTTTCAATCTGCAATCAAACTCAATCAATTTCAAATTTGGTCATTTTTGAGCAAAATACCAAGCCTATAGCCTTACTTTGTGGCCAAAAATGCCTCATTTTCATCACTTTTCAATCTGCAATCAAAATCAATCAATTTCAAATTTGGTCATTTTTGAGCAAAATACCAAGGCTATAGCCTTACTTTTTGGCCATAAATGCCTCATTTTCATCACTTTTCAATCTGTAATCAAAATCAATCAATTTCAAATTTGGTCATTTGTGAGCAAAATACCAAGGCTATAGCCTTACTTTTTGGCCACAAATGCCTCATTTTCATCACTTTTCAATCTGCAATCAAAATCAATCAATTTCAAATTTGGTCATTTTTGAGCAAAATACCAAGGCTATAGCCTTACTTTTTGGCCAAACATGCCTCATTTTCATCACTTTTCAATCTGCAATCAAAATCAATCAATTTCAAATTTGGTCATTTTTGAGCAAAATACCAAGGCTATAGCCTTACTTTTTGGCCAAAAATGCCTCATTTTCATCACTTGTCAATCTGCAATCAAACTCAATCAATTTCAAATTTGGTCATTTTTGAGCAAAATACCAAGGCTATAGCCTTACTTTGTGGCCAAAAATGCCTCATTTTCATCACTTTTCAATCTGCAATCAAAATCAATCAATTTCAAATTTGGTCATTTGTGAGCAAAATACCAAGGCTATAGCCTTACTTTTTGGCCATAAATGCCTCATTTTCATCACTTTTCAATCTGTAATCAAAATCAATCAATTTCAAATTTGGTCATTTGTGAGCAAAGTACCAAGGCTATAGCCTTACTTTTTGGCCACAAATGCCTCATTTTCATCACTTTTCAATCTGCAATCAAAATCAATCAATTTCAAATTTGGTCATTTTTGAGCAAAATACCAAGGCTATAGCCTTACGTTTTGGCCAAAATGCCTCATTTTCATCACTTTTCAATCTGCAATCAAAATCAATCAATTTCAAATTTGGTCATTTTTGAGCAAAATACCAAGGCTATAGCCTTACTTTGTGGCCAAACATGCCTCATTTTCATCACTTTTCAATCTGCAATCACAATCAATCAATTTGAAATTTGGTCATTTTTGAGCAAAATACCAAGGCTATAGCCTTACTTTTTGGCCATAAATGCCTCATTTTCATCACTTTTCAATCTGCAATCAAAATCAATCAATTTCAAATTTGGTCATTTGTGAGCAAAATACCAAGGCTATAGCCTTACTTTTTGGCCATAAATGCCTCATTTTCATCACTTTTCAATCTGTAATCAAAATCAATCAATTTCAAATTTGGTCATTTGTGAGCAAAATACCAAGGCTATAGCCTTACTTTTTGGCCAAAAATGCCTCATTTTCATCACTTTTCAATCTGCAATCAAAATCAATCAATGTCAAATTTGGTCATTTTTGAGCAAAATACCAAGGCTATAGCCTTACTTTTTGGCCAAAAATGCCTCATTTTCATCACTTTTCAATCTGCAATCAAACTCAATCAATTTCAAATATGGTCATTTTTGAGCAAACTACCAAGGCTATAGCCTTACTTTTTGGCCAAAAATGCCTCATTTTCATCACTTTTCAATCTGCAATCAAAATCAATCAATTCCAAATTTGGTCAATTTTGAGCACAATACCAAGGGTATAGCCTTACTTTTTGGCCACAAATGCCTCATTTTCATCACTTTTCAATCTGCAATCAAAATCAATCAATTTCAAATTTGGTCATTTTTCAGCAAAATACCAAGGCTATAGCCTTACTTTTTGGCCACAAATGCCTCATTTTCATCACTTTTCAATCTGCAATCAAAATCAATCAATTTCAAATTTGGTCATTTTTGAGCAAAATACCAAGGCTATAGCCTTACTTTTTCGCCACAAATGCCTCATTTTCATCACTTTTCAATCTGCAATCAAACTCAATCAATTTCAAATATGGTCATTTTTGAGCAAACTACCAAGGCTATAGCCTTACTTTTTGGCCAAAAATGCCTCATTTTCATCACTTTTCAATCTGCAATCAAAATCAATCAATTCCAAATTTGGTCAATTTTGAGCATAATACCAAGGGTATAGCCTTACTTTTTGGCCACAAATGCCTCATTTTCATCACTTTTCAATCTGCAATCAAAATCAATCAATTTCAAATTTGGTCATTTTTCAGCAAAATACCAAGGCTATAGCCTTACTGTTTGGCCAAAAATGCCTCATTTTCATCACTTTTCAATCTGCAATCAAAATCAATCAATGTCAAATTTGGTGAATTTTGAGCAAAATACCAAGGCTATAGCCTTACTTTTTGGCCAAAAATGCCTCATTTTCATCACTTTTCAATCTGCAATCAAAATCAATCAATTTCAAATTTGGTCATTTTTCAGCAAAATACCAAGGCTATAGCCTTACTTTTTGGCCAAAAATGCCTCATTGTCATCACTTTTCAATCTGCAATCAAAATCAATCAATTTCAAATTTGGTCATTTGTGAGCAAACTACCAAGGCTATAGCCTTACTTTTTGGCCATAAATGCCTCATTTTCATCACTTTTCAATCTGTAATCAAAATCAATCAATTTCAAATTTGGTCATATGTGAGCAAAATACCAAGGCTATAGCCTTACTTTTTGGCCACAAATGCCTCATTTTCATCACTTTTCAATCTGCAATCAAAATCAATCAATTTCAAATTTGGTCATTTTTGAGCAAAATACCAAGGCTATAGCCTTACTGTTTGGCCAAAAATGCCTCATTTTCATCACTTTTCAATCTGCAATCAAAATCAATCAATTTCAAATTTGGTCATTTTTGAGCAAAATACCAAGGCTATAGCCTTACTGTTTGGCCAAAAATGCCTCATTTTCATCACTTTTCAATCTGCAATCAAAATCAATCAATTTCAAATTTGGTCATTTTTGAGCAAAATACCAAGGCTATAGCCTTACTTTTTGGCCAAAAATACCTCATTTTCATCACTTTTCAATCTGCAATCAAAATCAATCAATTTCAAATTTGGTCATTTTTGAGCAAAATACCAAGGCTATAGCCTTACTGTTTGGCCAAAAATGCCTCATTTTCATCACTTTTCAATCTGCAATAAAACTCAATCAATGTCAAATTTGGTCATTTTTGAGCAAAATACCAAGGCTATAGTCTTACTTTTTGGCCAAAAATGCCTCATTTTCATCACTTTTCAATCTGCAATCAAAATCAATCAATTTCACATTTGGTCATGTTTGAGCAAAATACCAAGGCTATAGCCTTACTTTTTGGCCAAAAATGCCTCATTTTCATCACTTTTCAATCTGCAATCAAAATCAATCAATGTCAAATTTGGTCATTTTGGAGCAAAATACCAAGGCTATAGCCTTACTTTTTGGTCAAAAATGCCTCATTTTCATCACTTCAATCTGCAATCAAAATCAATCAATTTCAAATTTGGTCATTTTTGAGCAAAATACCAAGGCTATAGCCTTACTTTTTGGCCAAAAATGCCTCATTTTCATCACTTTTCAATCTGCAATCAAAATCAATCAATTTGAAATTTGGTCATTTTTGAGCAAAATACCAAGGCTATAGCCTTACTTTTTGGCCACAAATGCCTCATTCTCATCACTTTTCAATCTGCAATCAAAATCAATCAATTTCAAATTTGGTATTTCTCAGCAAAATACCAAAGCTATAGCCTTACTTTTTGGCCAAAAATGCCTCATTTTCATCCACTTTTCAATCTGCAATCAAAATCAATCAATTTCAAATTTGGTCATTTTGAGCAAAATACCAAGGCTATAGCCTTACTTTGTGGCCAAAAATGCCTCATTTCCATCACATTTCAATCTGCAATCAAAATCAATCAATTTCAAATTTGGTCATTTTTGAGCAAAATACCAAGGCTATAGCCTTACGTTTTGGCCACAAATGCCTCATTTTCATCACTTTTCATCTGCAATCAAAATCAATCATTTGAAATTTGGTCATTTTTGAGCAAAATACCAAGGCTATAGCCTTACTTTTTGGCCAAAAATGCCTCATTTCATCACTTGTCAATCTGCAATCAAAATCAATCAATTTCAAATTTGGTCATTTGTGAGCAAAATACCAAAGGCTATAGCCCTTACTTTTTGGCCACAAATGCCTCATTTTCATCACTTTTCAATCTGCAATCAAAATCACATCAATTTCAAATTTGGTCATTTTTGAGCAAAATACCAAGGCTATAGCCTTACTTTTTGGCCAAAAATGCCTCATTTTCATCACTTGTCAATCTGCAATCAAAATCAATCATTTCAAATTTGGTCATTTGTGAGCAAACTACCAAGGCTTTAGCCTTACTTTTTGGCCAAAAATGCCTCATTTTCATCACTTTTCAATCTGCATCCAAATCAATCAAATTTCAAATTTGGTCATTTTTGAGCAAAATACCAAGGCTATAGCCTTACGTTTTGGCCACAAATGCCTCATTTTCATCACTTTTCAATCTGCAATCAAATCAATCAATTTCAAATTTGGTCATTTTTCAGCAAAATACCAAGGCTATAGCCTTACTTTTTGGCCACAAATGCCTCATTTTCATCACTTTTCAATCTGCAATCAAATCAATCAATTTCAAATTTGGTCATTTTTCAGCAAAATACCAAGGCTATAGCCTTACTTTTTGGCCACAAATGCCTCATTCTCATCACTTTTCAATCTGCAATCAAAATCAATCAATTTCAAATTGGTCATTTTTCAGCAAAATACCAAGGCTATAGCCTTACTTTTTGGCCAAAAATGCCTCATTTTCATCACTTGTCAATCTGCAAATCAAAATCAATCAATGTCACATTTGGTCATTTTGGAGCAAAATACCAAGGCTATAGCCTTACTTTTTGGCCAAAAATGCCTCATTTTTCATCACTTCAATCTGCAATCAAATCAATCAATTTCAAATTTGATCATTTGTGAGCAAAATACCAAGGCTATAGCCTTACTTTTTGGCCACAAATCCTCATTCTCATCACTTTTCAATCTGCAATCAAAATCAATCAATTTGAAATTTGGTCATTTTTCAGCAAAATACCAAGGCTATAGCCTTACTTTTTGGCCAAAAATGCCTCATTTTCATCACTTTTTCATCTGCAATCAAACTCAATCAATTTCAAATTTGGTCATTTGTGAGCAAAATACCAAGGCTATAGCCTTACTTTTTGGCCAAAAATGCCTCATTTTCATCACTTTTCAATCTGCAATCAAAATCAATCAATGTCAAATTTGGTCATTTTGGAGCAAAATACCAAGGCTATAGCCTTACTTTGTGGCCAAAAAATGCCTCATTTTCATCACTTTTCAATCTGCAATCAAAAATCAATCAATTCAAATTTTGTCATTTCTGAGCAAAATACCAGGCTATAGCCTTACTTTTTGGCCACAATGCCTCATTTTCATCACTTTTCAATCTGCAATCAAAAATCAATCAATTTCAAATTTGGTCATTTGTGAGCAAAATACCACGGCTAATAGCCTTACTTTTTGGCCAAAAATGCCTCATTTTCATCACTTTTCAATCTGCAATCAAAATCAATCAATGTCAAATTTGGTCATTTTGGAGCAAAATACCAAGGCTATAGCCTTACTTTGTGGCCACAAAATGCCTCATTTTCATCACTTCAATCTGCAATCAAAATCCAATCAAATTTCAAATTTGGTCATTTTGGAGCAAAATACCAAGGCTATAGCCTTACTTTTTGGCCAAAAATGCCTCATTTTCATCACTTCAATCTGCAATCAAAATCAATCAATTTCAAATTTGATCATTTGTGAGCAAAATACCCAAGGCTATAGCCTTACTTTTTGGCCACAAATCCCTCATTCTCTCACTTTTCAATCTGCAATCAAAATCAACTCAATTTGAAATTTGGTCATTTTTCAGCAAACTACCAAGGCTATAGCCTTACTTTTTGGCCAAAAATGCCTCATTTTCATCACTTTTCAATCTGCAATCAAAATCAATCTATTTCAAATTTGGTCATTTTTGAGCAAAATACCAAGGCTATAGCCTTACGTTTTGGCCACAAATGCCTCATTTTCATCACTTTTCAAATCTGCAATCAAAATCAATCAATTTCAAATTTGGTCATTTTTCAGCAAAATACCAAGGCTATAGCCTTACTTTTTGGCCACAAATGCCTCATTTTCATCACTTTTCAATCTGCAATCAAAATCAATCAATTTCAAATTTGGTCATTTTTCAGCAAAATACCAAGGCTATAGCCTTACTTTTTGGCCACAAATGCCTCATTCTCATCACTTTTCAATCTGCCAATCAAAATCAATCAATTTCAAATTTGGTCATTTTGGAGCAAAATACCAAGGCTATAGCCTTACTTTGTGGCCAAAAATGCCTCATTTCATCACTTCAATCTGAAATCAAAATCAATCAATTTCAAATTTGGTCATTTTGGAGCAAAATACCAAGGCTATAGCCTTACTTTTGGCCAAAAATGCCTCATTTTCATCACTTCAATCTGCAATCAAAAATCATATCAATTTCAAATTAGGTCATTTTTGAGCAAAATACCAAGGCTATAGCCTTACGTTTTGGCCACAAATGCCTCATTTTCATCACTTTCAATCTGCAATCAAAATCAATCAATTTCAAATTTGGTCATTTTTCAGCAAAATACCAAGGCTATAGCCTTACTTTTGGCACAAATGCCTCATTTTCATCACTTTTCAATCTGCAATCAAAATCAATCATTTCAAATTTGGTCATTTTTCAGCAAAATACCAAGGCTATAGCCTTACTTTTTGGCCACAAATGCCTCATTCTCATCACTTTTCAATCTGCAATCAAAATCAATCAATTTCAAATTTGGTCATTTTGGAGCAAAATACCAAGGCTATAGCCTTACTTTGTGGCCCAAAATGCCTCATTTTCATCACTTCAATCTGAAATCAAAATCAATCAATTTCAAATTTGGTCATTTTGAGCAAAATACCAAGGCTATAGCCTTACTTTTTGGCCAAAAAATGCCTCATTTTCATCACTTCAATCTGCAATCAAAATCAATCAATTTCAAATTTGATCATTTGTGAGCAAAATACCAAGGCTATAGCTTACTTTTTGGCCACAAATCCCTCATTCTCATCACTTTCAATCTGCAATCAAAATCAATCAATTTCAAATTTGGTCATTTTTCAGCAAAATACCAAGGCTATAGCCTTACTTTTTGGCCAAAATGCCTCATTTTCATCACTTTTCAATCTTGCAATCAAACTCAATCAATTTCAAATTTGGTCATTTGTGAGCAAAATACCAAGGCTATAGCCTTACTTTTTGGCCAAAAAATGCCTCATTTTCATCACTTTTCAATCTGCAATCAAAATCAATCAATGTCAAATTTGGTCATTTTGGAGCAAAATACCAAGGCTATAGCCTTACTTTGTGGCCAAAAATGCCTCATTTTCATCACTTTTCAATCTGCAATCAAAATCAATCAATTTCAAATTTTGTCATTTCTGAGCAAAATACCAAGGCTATAGCCTTACTTTTTGGCCACAAATGCCTCATTTTCATCACTTTTCAATCTGCAATCAAAATCAATCAATTTCAAATTTGGTCATTTGTGAGCAAAATACCACGGCTATAGCCTTACTTTTTGGCCCAAAAATGCCTCATTTTCATCACTTTTCAATCTGCAATCAAAATCAATCAATGTCAAATTTGGTCATTTTTGGAGCAAAATACCAAGGCTATAGCCTTACTTTGTGGCCAAAAATGCCTCATTTTCATCACTTCAATCTGCAATCAAAATCAATCAATTTCAAATTTGGTCATTTTGGAGCAAAATACCAAGGCTATAGCCTTACTTTTTGGCCAAAATGCCTCATTTTCATCACTTCAATCTGCAATCAAAATCAATCAATTTCAAATTTGATCATTTTGTGAGCAAAATACCAAGGCTATAGCCTTACTTTTTGGCCACAAATCCCTCATTCTCATCACTTTTCAATCTGCAATCAAAATCAATCAATTTGAATTTGGTCAATTTTTCAGCAAAATACCAAGGCTATAGCCTTACTTTTTGGCCAAAAATGCCTCATTTTCATCATTTTCAATCTGCAATCAAACTCAATCAATTTCAAATTTGGTCATTTGTGAGCAAATACCAAGGCTATAGCCTTACTTTTTGGCCAAAAATGCCTCATTTTCATCACTTTTCAATCTGCAATCAAAATCAATCAATGTCAAATTTGGTCATTTTGGAGCAAAATACCAAGGCTATAGCCTTACTTTGTGGCCAAAAATGCCTCATTTTCATCACTTTTCAATCTGCAATCAAAATCAATCAATTTCAAATTTTGTCATTTCTGAGCAAATACCAAGGCTATAGCCTTACTTTTTGGCCACAAATGCCTCATTTTCATCACTTTTCAATCTGCAATCAAAATCAATCAATTTCAAATTTGGTCATTTGTGAGCAAAGTACCACGGCTATAGCCTTACTTTTTTGGCCAAAAATGCCTCATTTTCATCACTTTTCAATCTGCAATCAAAAATCAATAAATGTCAAATTTGGTCATTTTGGAGCAAAAATACCAAGGCTATAGCCTTACTTTGTGGCCAAAAATGCCTCATTTTCATCACTTCAATCTGCAATCAAAATCAATCAATTTCAAATTTGATCATTTGTGAGCAAAATACCAAGGCTATAGCCTTACTTTTTGGCCAAAAATGCTCATTTCTCATCACTTTTCAATCTGCAATCAAAATCATCAATTTCAAATTTTGTCATTTTTCAGCAAAATACCAAGGCTATAGCCTTACTTTTTTGGCCAAAAATGCCTCATTTTCATCACTTTTCAATCTGCAATCAAAATCAATAATTTGAAATTTGGTCATTTTTGAGCAAAATACCAAGGCTATAGCATAACTTTTCGGCCAAAAATGCCTCATTTTCATCACTTCAATCTGCAATCAAAATCAATCAATTTCAAATTTGATCATTTGTGAGCAAAATACCAAGGCTATAGCCTTACTTTTTGGCCAAAAATGCCTCATTCTCATCACTTTTTCAATCTGCAATCAAAATCCAATAATTTGAAATTTGGTCATTTTTCAGCAAAATACCAAGGCTATAGCCTAACTTTTCGGCCAAAAATGCCTCCATTTTCATACTTTTCAATCTGCAATCAAATCAATCAATTTCAAATTTGGTCATGTTTGAGCAAAATACCAAGGCTATAGCTTTATTTTTGGCCAAAAAATGCCTCATTTCATCACTTTTCAATCTGCAAATCAAATCAATCAATGTCAAATTTGGTCATTTTGAGCAAAATACCAAGGCTATAGCCTTACTTTTGTGGCCAAAAATGCCTCATTTTCATCACTTCAATCTGCAATCAAAATCAATCAATTTCAAATTTGATCATTGTGAGCAAAATACCAAGGCTAGCCTTAACTTTTTGGCCACAAATCCCTCATTTCTATCATTTTCAATCTGCAATCAAAATCAATCAATTTCAAATTTGGTCATTTTTCAGCAAAATACCAAGGCTATAGCCTTACTTTTGCCAAAAATGCCTCTTTTCATCACTTTTCAATCTGCAATCAAAATCTATCAATTTCAAATTTTGTCAATTTTTCAGCAAAATACCAAGGCTATAGCCTTACTTTGTGGCCAAAAATGCCTCATTTCCATCACTTTTCCAATCTGCAATCAAAATCAATCAATTTCACATTTGGTCATTTTTGAGCAAAATACCAAGGCTATAGCCTTTACTTTTTGGCCACAACATTGCTCATTTTCATCACTTTTCAATCTGCAATCAAAATTCAATCCATAATTTTTGGTCATTTTTGAGCAAATACCAGGCTATAGCCTAACTTTTTGGCCAAAAATGGCCTCATTTTCATTATCTACTTTTCAATCCTGCAATCAAATCAATCAATTTTCAAATTTGGTCATTTTTGAGCAAAATACCAAGGCTATAGCCTACATATTTTTGGCCCACAAATGCCCTCATTTTTCATCACTTTTCAATCTGCAATCAAAATCAATCAATTTCAAATTTGGTCATTTGTGAGCAAAGGCTATAGCCTTACTTTTTGGCCAAAAATGCCTCATTTTCATCACTTTTCAATCTGCAATCAAAATCAATCAATGTCAAATTTGGTCATTTTGGAGCAAAATACCAAGGCTATAGCCTTACTTTGTGGCCAAAAATGCCTCATTTTCATCACTTTTCAATCTGCAATCAAAATCAATCAATTTCAAATTTGATCATTTGTGAGCAAAATACCAAGGCTATAGCCTTACTTTTTGGCCAAAAATGCCTCATTCTCATCACTTTTCAATCTGCAATCAAAATCAATCAATTTCAAATTTTGTCATTTTCCAGCAAAATACCAAGGCTATAGCCTTACTTTTTGGCCAAAAATGCCTCATTTTCATCACTTTTCAATCTGCAATCAAAATCAATAATTTGAAATTTGGTCATTTTTTAGCAAAATACCAAGGCTATAGCCTAACTTTTCGGCCAAAAATGCCTCATTTTCATCACTTTTCAATCTGCAATCAAAATCAATCAATTTCAAATTTGGTCATGTTTGAGCAAAATACCAAGGCTATAGCCTTACTTTTTGGCCAAAAATGCCTCATTTTCATCACTTTTCAATCTGCAATCAAAATCAATCAATGTCAAATTTGGTCATTTTGGAGCAAAATACCAAGGCTATAGCCTTACTTTGTGGCCAAAAATGCCTCATTTTCATCACTTCAATCTGCAATCAAAATCAATCAATTTCAAATTTGATCATTTGTGAGCAAAATACCAAGGCTATAGCCTTACTTTTTGGCCACAAATCCCTCATTCTCATCACTTTTCAATCTGCAATCAAAATCAATCAATTTCAAATTTGGTCATTTTTGAGCAAAATACCAAGGCTATAGCCTTACTTTTTGGCCACACATGCCTCATTTTCATCACTTTTCAATCTGCAATCAAAATCAATCAATTTCAAATTTGGTCATGTTTGAGCAAAATACCAAGGCTATAGCCTTACGTTTTGGCCACAAATGCCTCATTTTCATCACTTTTCAATCTGCAATCAAAATCAATCAATTTCAAATTTGGTCATTTGTGAGCAAAATACCACGGCTATAGCCTTACTTTTTGGCCAAAAATGCCTCATTTTCATCACTTTTCAATCTGCAATCAAAATCAATCAATGTCAAATTTGGTCATTTTGCAGCAAAATACCAAGGCTATAGCCTTACTTTGTGGCCAAAAATGTCTCATTTTCATCACTTCAATCTGCAATCAAAATCAATCAATTTCAAATTTGATCATTTGTGAGCAAAATACCAAGGCTATAGCCTTACTTTTTGGCCAAAAATGCCTCATTCTCATCACTTTTCAATCTGCAATCAAAATCAATCAATTTCAAATTTTGTCATTTTTCAGCAAAATACCAAGGCTATAGCCTTACCTTTTGGCCAAAAATGCCTCATTTTCATCACTGTTCAATCTGCAATCAAAATCAATAATTTGAAATTTGGTCATTTTTGAGCAAAATACCAAGGCTATAGCCTAACTTTTCGGCCAAAAATGCCTCATTTTCATCACTTTTCAATCTGCAATCAAAATCAATCAATTTCAAATTTGGTCATGTTTGAGCAAAATACCAAGGCTATAGCCTTACTTTTTGGCCAAAAATGCCTCATTTTCATCACTTTTCAATCTGCAATGAAAATCAATCAATGTCAAATTTGGTCATTTTGGAGCAAAATACCAAGGCTATAGCCTTACTTTGTGGCCAAAAATGCCTCATTTTCATCACTTCAATCTGCAATCAAAATCAATCAATTTCAAATTTGATCATTTGTGAGCAAAATACCAAGGCTATAGCCTTACTTTTTGGCCACAAATCCCTCATTCTCATCACTTTTCAATCTGCAATCAAAATCAATCAATTTCAAATTTGGTCATTTTTCAGCAAAATACCAAGGCTATAGCCTTACTTTTTGGCCAAAAATGCCTCATTTTCATCACTTTTCAATCTGCAATCAAAATCAATCAATTTCAAATTTGGTCATTTGTGAGCAAAATACCAAGGCTATAGCCTTACTTTGTGGCCAAAAATGCCTCATTTCCATCACTTTTCAATCTGCAATCAAAATCAATCAATTTCAAATTTGGTCATTTTTGAGCAAAATACCAAGGCTATAGCCTTACTTTTTGGCCACACATGCCTCATTTTCATCACTTTTCAATCTGCAATCAAAATCAATCAATTTCAAATTTGGTCATTTTTGAGCAAAATACCAAGGCTATAGCCTAACTTTTTGGCCAAAAATGCCTCATTTTCATCACTTTTCAATCTGCAATCAAAATCAATCAATTTCAAATTTGGTCATGTTTGAGCAAAATACCAAGGCTATAGCCTTACGTTTTGGCCACAAATGCCTCATTTTCATCACTTTTCAATCTGCAATCAAAATCAATCAATGTCAAATTTGGTCATTTTGGAGCAAAATACCAAGGCTATAGCCTTACTTTGTGGCCAAAAATGCCTCATTTTCATCA